>APFE031535862.1:51554-79054 GCA_000404065.3 Pinus taeda | reverse complement strand
CCCTCCAAAATGGCAATCCCCCAAGTTTGCTTCCTGTGTGTCAAAAAGGTGGTAGAAAGTCATTTTTTGCTTGTTTTTTGACCTTCTGGAGGCTCAAAACTTGGTGAAATTTCTTGGTACTTTCTGAGCAAGTGTATTTTGTCCTGAAAAATCCAAAAATGCAAACTTTTCCTGAAATGGACCTTCCCATCGAAAGGGTCGCGCACGGTGCGTGACTCGTTGGTGGAGAAAACCTGTTTTTTGACCAAAAATTCACAAGTGACCAAAAATGCTCAAAATTTTTTGAAATTTATGCTGGGGTTGATTCATTTAGCACCATGCTCCTTCAAGGAAGCCTCAGCCAAGATGTGGAGGGGATCAGACCTTTTTCTTCGTTTTAGTGCCTTGGCCAACCGTCCTTGGAGCACCTTCATTCTCGCCTTGCATACGTGCATTCGGGCCCAATAGCTTCATATTCCAGAGCAGGTCCTTATCTCTATTGGCCTTGGCCAACAACCTCTCCAAATGAGCATTGACCCAGAGAAGCATGGAATCTCGATCTATGGGTGTCAAATCACCGGGTCTCCTACGGGCTAATTCTTGGTCTTCATGAATCCTCCGCTGCTCATAAAGCGCATGCTCATCCTCCAATTGTTTATTGCGCTGCTCTAAATAGTTAATTACTCATTTTTCCATCTGAAATTTCTTGTGCAGCGACTCATTCTCGGTCCTTTGCTCTCGGATGATCTCCGGAAGCTCTGAGCTAGGAGAACAGGTGTCAAGATCAATGATTTCAATATCTGGATCACCTGACAATCCTTCCTCAATCATGGGCTTCTTACCCCTCTCTGATACCTGTGCTGCTGTCGGAAACGAGGCCCCTTCCACCTGATGTGGAGATAACACTCATGGTGCTGATGAAGAAGGCGAGACCCCTTCCACTTGATGTGGAGAAAATACTCGCCGAGCTGATGCAAGTAAGGCCTTGTGGCCTCTCTGATGTGTGACCAACAGAGGAGAGCTGACATGTCTAACCTCGGGGATATCATGCTATTGTGAAGGTCCTCCCTCCTCATGAACAACCTCCGGGGGTGGTGGTGGTGCTGTGAAGAAATCTCGGGAGATGAAATCCTCCCATGGAATACCCTGTTGGGCCAACTGATGCATGACCACAATCTTGATCAAAGCATAATGGTAAGTGCTCCTATGTTGCTGTGTTGGACTCTTTCTCTACACCAATGACACCATCTTCTCAATATTCCAGCACATGAAAAATGCTATGTTCATCATCCGTACTCGTGTGAAATGCATCAACAAGCGAATATGGTATGAAAACAAACGCGAAAATCTGCCCTCACAGGTGAAATAGTGCATGATGAGCCTCATCAAGGGAACATAATCATCCCTCAAAAATCTGAAAGGAAATACACAATTCATGTGCCTCATATATTCAGGTTTAATGTAGGGATCATGCTGAAATTTGTCCAATAGTTTGCGCTTGTTCCACTCTTCTCCAACATTAGGTATCCCTGTTGCTTGAGCAACCATCTCAGGTGTCAATGTAAAATCCACTCCTGCAAGATTTACATGCCCATCATGCAAATGCAAAACAAACAAGCGGACTAATTCCCTGTGATGCTGAATTTGAGAAATCCTCTCGCAAAATTCATAACATGATTGATAGCAGAAACATGTGACTGCAAGTGGACAAGCCTACAAATAGGTCAAAGAGGTGGGCTCCTCTCTCACATGGTGACCACCCTTACCACCCCTCCTCCTTTGTACCTCAACCTTTGGTGTTGACTCACGATCATCACTTTGCTCATAGTCAGTTTCGGTTTCTGACATGGTTTCAAGAGAAAAGTGGTTGAAATGTACTGCTGCTTCTGCTCAAATGACTTGTTGTTTTAACTGTTGAAATGCTGCTTCAAGGGGACAAATAACACAAGGGAGATGTTAGGGAAGGGACCTTTTGAGGGAGCTGAGGGAAAAGATATGAAAAAGGGAATTTAGGGAAGGAATCATAACATAGGGTTATGTTATTGAATATTAGGGATAGGGGTAGGGTTTTAGGGCTTTGGATATTTTTGTTAGGGAGATTAGGTTAAACTGACAAGGGAAGTGGTAATGAGATGTGGGAAAAAATGGGAGTGAAAAGGATGACCTTGAAAACAGCAAAACAAAACCCTGGCTTTACTTGCACTTTGACATTTTTAAGCTAGATACACATGAATTTCCCATTTCAACTTGATGGCATTTATACACATTTTTCATGATCATTTTGATTTAGCAAGCAAAAAACATTGATGATTAGAGGCCTACCTACAAACTTGAGGAGATTTGGCGTCGTTTTGAAGTGTGTAGGCAATTTGTTGTAGGTGAATTCCCAACAGGTCAAGTGCAGGTCTGAACGGGTCGTGCGCGTCCAACACGTCGCGCCAGTGCTTTTTTCTAACTGCTATGACCCCCTTGACGCGTCGCGCCTGCCCAATATGTTGCGCACTGGTCTGGATGGGTCGCACGCGGGCTCTGTCTGCAATTTCACCCAATTTCTTTCCAAATCGCTTTTCATTATTGCTTTGAGGCAAATGATGCTCAAATGGAGGGAGAGGGGGCTTTATAGGATTGATTTAAATGAATTTCCCCTCAAGCCCTCTTTCTAATGTTTATAACTTGACACTTTTTCAAAATTTAAATGCTATTGACTTTATGGTTTCCTTTTGTCCGAAAATTGGTTGAACTAATGCTTTTTCTTGAAAAAAATTTCAGGGATAGCTTCTGAAGAATCTTGGCAAAGGGGACTAGGGTTGCATGCTGACTTTCAAAGAATTTTGAATTTTTACAAGTTTTTACAAAAATGAGAAAATGACCTTGTCTTTAAAAACAGGGTTTTTAAATCCAAGGTAAAAATTAGTTGTACAAGATGAAATCTCTTGAAGAAATACTTTGATAGTCATCCTTCTGGCCTGTTCGGCATGTATTGACTTTTAAA
This sequence comes from Pinus taeda, assembly GCA_000404065.3. NCBI lineage: Eukaryota > Viridiplantae > Streptophyta > Pinopsida > Pinales > Pinaceae > Pinus > Pinus taeda. Next base: position 76,083 of record APFE031535862.1, on the reverse strand, counting down.
GACATGACCTCAAAGACAAACTGGACCTAAACCCTAGACCTAGGACTTTTGACCTTAAGACAAGAAAAGTAACCTTGAAAGAGTTTATTGACTGAAACAACTTGATCCAACAGTGCCAAGAGGGGAATAAAGACACCAGCTCCTCCATCAGGGTTATGGCATGCCTAATGGAATGCAATGAGATGACACTGATGAGACACCTACTTATGCAAATGCAAGCTGATGGAGGGCTACTAGACCGACTCTAACATTGGCTCTAATGGGGATGGTAGCTCCTTGGAGGTGCCAAGAACCTTAGACCTCTGGGAGAGCAGACCAGTGCTATATCCATTGGGCAATGGAGTGATTATTTACATATTTGACCCAAACTGAGACAACTTTTATTGTCTTGACAAGTGACTGAAAATTGGACCAATTTTGACTTAAACTGACTTCAACTTTGAACAGAAAATGAACTGATACAATCAACATGACAAACTCACACCAACTGATCTTTATCTTCGGAATTATAGCCTTCACCGCGGGCCCCAGACTAAAGATGAAAGATCAGTTCACACTTGCAGTGAAATAAAAGTAAAGTGGTAATTACAATGATAATGACTAGAGCAGAATATGCTCAGACATGATACCTTTTGAGCAGCCGGCCATTGACCGACCCACCGAGACATTCATCACCATTCATTTCTTTGAGAAGAAAGGCATTTGGACCACGGTATGCTGCAGTTTTGTAAGAACATTTCCACAAGTTGTCAAACATTCCATGTTTCCCTTTGTATTCATTTCAGGCATCCCACCTCAAAACAACATCATCTATTTGGAAATTATCCGGTTTTGCTTTCCTATCATAGATTTTCTTTATGCGCTCTTGCAATTTGAGAGTATTGTGAAGAACCTCCTCCCATGTCTGTTGTAAATGAATCATTTGACCAATCCGCCTCTGCATGGGATCCTCTTCACCACCAGCTTCTTGAAGCAATTTTGCTACCGGAATACTAAGCGAAGTAGGAAACACTGCGTCTGCCCTGTAAACTAGTTCAAAAGGTGACATACCAATTGAGTTTTTCTGACTAACACGATCAGCCCATAATGCATTTACTAACCTTTTGTGCCAGCTCTTCTTGTTGATTTCCAGCAATTTCTCTATGATGTTTACCAAAGATTTATTCGAAGATTCAGCCAACCCATTTCCTTGTGGATGATAGGCGGTTGAATGGCCCAAACTGATATTATATTTATAGAAAAAATCAACCATCTTCTTCGATTTAAACGTTGCTGCATTGTCTGTAATCAAGTTATGTGGACAGCCGAAACGTGACAATATGTTATTTTCAAGGAAAGAAATAATTACCAAATTTGTAGCCTGCCAGGTGGGAATGGCTTCAATCCATTTCGTGAAGTAATCGGTGGTTGTCAATATCCATCGACACTGTCCAGAAGATGTTGGATGAATTTCGCCGATGAAATCTAAGCCCCACTGCTGAAATGGTGCGCTGACTTCAATGGGCTGGAGAGGCAATGGCTGTAATTTCTGCTTTCCTTAAAAAAATTGACATTCGTGACAACTCTTGACTTCTTTATATACATCTGAAAAAAATGAAGGCCAATAAAAACCCGCTCTTAGGATCTTGTTTTCCGTGGTTTTCCAAAACAAGTGGCCCCCACAGTCACCTTTGTGAAAATCCTCTATAGCTCTCTTAGATTCCTCCTCAACCAAGTAATTCAGCAATATGCCACTGGGGTCTTTCCAATATAGTGCAGATTTGAGGATGCAAAATTTGGCAGCCTTTAATTTCAATGTCCTAGCTTTGTTTCGAGGCATCCCGGGAGGTGAAGACAAATTTTGAAGCTCATATAAAATATCAACATACCAAGGAGAAGAAATAAAGATGTCGGATACCTGTAGTGTTGAATTCTCCTCGTCTTCATCGGATAGGGCAGCTATTAAATTAATGTCTAGGACATGGAGATTTGTTTCAGCCATCAATTTAGTGAGACCTTGACCCTTAATGAGCTTGGTAGGCTTAATTTCCACATCATATTCTAATAGTGCAGCAATCCACTTACCCCACCTTCCTTCCGGTTCTACTTGTACCAAAACATCTTTAACAACCGCGTTAGGAACATATGCCAAAATGTGGGAGTTCAGTATGTACACACGGAAATCTTTCAAAGCTTTTACCAATGCCAATGCTTGTTTTTCAATGATATTATAGTTCAGTGCTCCGTCCCTTATAATACGACTTAGGATTAATTCTTCTCAATTTTTGTCGGAAAGGCTTTTGATTTGGCTTTATGGGAATGGTATGCTGAATGATACTTGTATCATAAGTTTTCAAATCTGAATAATCCCATGCAAAAACATCAGAAAACGAAGACAACAATCTGATATATTCTTTCTTTACCTTTGGCGACAATGCCTTCGATAGTTTTACCATTTTTGGATTTTCAACTGTTCCGACATTCACTTCTTCAACACCTTCTTCCGTTGACCTCAAAGTTGGTTTGCGGGCCACGTCATCTTGATCGAACAGCTCCTCCAAAGGAATTAATCCTTTAGGAATGACATTATCTTTAAGTTGCAATACGTCCATCTGATTTACTTCCTCAGGTTCTGTATCTATTGAGATGTCTTTGAACTCACCTTCAACTTGCAGAAAATTCTTGATTTCTTCATCATCTTGGAAAACTTGCCAACATATTTGATTGTCTGGAACTGTAGGACGGTGCTTCACATAAATTTCAAACTTATTGCTGGAATTCATGGGGATTTTTAGATTTCTAGCTACCTTAGCCGATGCATCCGCAACACCATTTTGGATACGGGGCACACATGTTAAAGTATGTTCAGAAAACAGCTTTAAGATATCTAGGACAACATTTCGATATGCTCGCATACGAGGATGCTAGGCCTGGAACTCACCTTTCACTTGCTTTATAACCAACTCAGAGTCGCCATACACTGATATCTTCTTTGCCTTCAGCTTCCGAAGGATTTTCAGGCCAGCAATGAGAGCCTCATATTCCGCCTCATTGTTTGAACAATCGAATGCCAATTTGTAGGAACATACTCGTACCTTGCTTGGGACTTTGTTTTGGACAGAAAGTGGACTTCGGATCCATACATCTATACCAGCACCATCGCTGCCCACAGCGCCATCAAAATCCATGGTCCAAAGACCATCCTCATCGTCCTCTAAGTGCTGAAAATGTGATGTCTCTGCATTTTCTGTTTGCTACCCATTGATTTCAGCTTTTGGCTCCATGACAGTGGATCCTTCTTCACGTTCATTTCTCAAAATTTCTCTAAAATTTTCTGCAATGTCTGGTATATCTTCTGCTTGAACTAACTGACTATCTATCCCATTAAAATTATCCGCAAACAAAACAAATGACTCTAAATCTGTTTGTACATAATTTATAGGATGATTAACTGTATTTTCCTTACTAGTGATCATGTCTTTCATCTTTTTTTCTCGATATAATTTCCTCATCTGACCGAAGACCGGGATTGTAGCATAAGAAAAATAGAGCTGAAGTGTACCTTTGAGCTTAGCTCCCCAAGATCTCGAAAGAAACATTCTGAATCGCGGAGGAATATCCGCCACCACCACATCCATTAAAACATTCTTTGCTGGGATTTGATCTAAGCTCACTACCAAGTCCTTGACCAAACCAATACATTTTACCTGGCTAGAATCAAACGAATACAAATCATGATATTTCCTTGTGATGTCTAGTCCCAGCTTTTCCATAATTGCTTTCGGCATCAAATTATGCGAAGCTCCCGAGTCAAACATAGCATTATGCAAAACATACTCATGCAATCGCAAACTGATATAGAATGGAGGAACATCACTTTTGGGAGACTCACCATTTAAAGCGGGTCCAAAAATTAATTCCGGTTGATCATCTTCTACATTCACCGTGTCTAGCATTGGATCAAAATTCAGCATCTTGGAGATTTGGCCTCGGTAAGTGCCATTCTTCATGATTTCCGTCAAAGGAATGGACACTTTGAATTTTGAAATTTCATTCTCCAAACTGAAAACTGAAACCTTCTCACCTTCTTTGGCCGGATTGTCTCTTTTTTCAAATTTATCTCTTGGTGTGTTTGATGGCTGATCTATCTTGCTTGCTGATGATGATTGACCTGCTGGAGGATCACTTATCTCTTTCCCTTTTTTCTGTGGGGCAGCTGAACCATTCTTTGCCGAAGCATCTGTTCTCTTCTGAATAGGATATATGGGAACAACTCAGTTTCTCAATTGTCTTTGCTAACTCTACTGAGCTGATAAAACATTCAAGTACCCTCTTTGATATTCTTCTGATTCTTCTTCAAGCACTGCATCATTTGACAAGATATAATGCTCATCTTGGGGGATGATGGAGTTACTCACCAACTCTTCCTCTTCTGTAATATAAGTGGGCAGATCATCAGGAGTGAAGAAGTGTTTTTCTTCTCCCATTGTTTCACCTTCATCCTCGGATTCTTGGCTCAAAAAAATTTGCTGAAGTGGAGGTTTAATTTGTTGCTGTACTGCTGCCTCTTGTGCCCTTGTTTCACGTTATTTGATTCTATATTGGGGCTACTGCGGACCTCTAAAATTTGGATTATGAATCTGAGGCTCCGGCTTGTCAAGACGAACATTTTGAAGTGCTCTTTTAATCTGTTCAACGTCGCGGAGGAGCTGATCTGATGTAGACGCTTCCTCTTTGATTGTGACTTGCTTTTCAGCCTTCATTCTTGATCTCTTATCATTCAAGTTCACCTCAACGTTGACAACAATTTTCTGCATATCCTCCAAGGTAGGAGGATCTCTATCTCTCAATGAGTAAGCCATCTCCGGATCAAAGCCGTTCGGAAATTTGAGAAGTGTTGATTTTCTAGATGACCTTAAATCATCTGGAATAGCATTGTAAACTGTGTTAAATCTGATAATACAATCTTGAACGGACTCACCATGATTGCGCTTGAGATTGTTGTACTCAGCGTTGATCTGAAGTGGATCCTTTCTGATTTCCCATTGATCTAAAAACTGCCTTTGAAGTGCCTCTAAGGTAGTAATGCTCCTGGTTGTCAAACCTCTGAACCACTTTCTAACTTCTCCTCCAAATGTTTGCACGAACAACCGCATAGTTATATCTTCTTCATCTATCTCATATAGATCAAATAAAGTCATCATTTTGTCTATATGTTGCCAAGCATAGACACTTTGAGGAGTGCCATCAAACATAGGGATTTTACTCTGGTAGTCGGCTGGCATATGATGCAGATTTTGGGGAAGAGCAAGGGGAGCAAATCAGGCAGCCATTGCTTTAGGTAGATTGGGTCTAGGAGTAGCAGGTGGAGTAGGTGTAGCTATAGTATGAGGAGTATGAGGAGTATGAGGAGGAGAAGTGGTATGGGATGTAGAGGGAGAACCAACTGTTGATTCTGGATAAGTGATTATAGGAGAAATAGAAATAAAAGGAGGATTGGTCCGTTCATGCGCCGTGATAGTAGATCTAATATGAACAGATATATTCTCAACAAACTCAGCAAGACTGGTAGCGTGAATATCTGACTGAAGAGATCTTAGGATGAAATTGTCAATCAATTTATTCTGTCTCTCAATGTCAAGGGCAGCAGCAAAATCAGGGTCGGGAACTAGAGAATCAAGTGCACTTTCAGATTTAGTTTTAAACAAGGACAACTCAAAACCCTCGTCAAAATCAATGTCTTCAAGATACTTAAAAATAGTTGGACATGAATGAGATTTGAGTATATGACCAGAATCAGAAGCCAGTTTGGATATCAAGGAACAAATAACTAATCAGCATGTGAAAACTCTTAACTAATCATCCAAAAGTTCAGAGTTTACAAATACACTGGGATAAAATGCAATCGAAGTGTTTTATTCACAAGCTCACGGAGATTGACTGAAGCAACGTTTATCTACTTGCGCTTATGCAAAGCAAAAGCGTTTCGAAGGCTACCTGGCATAATCTTCAGGCTCCGTCTAAGACTTATGAAACAAACACATCAATATACCACAAGTTTGTTCTCCGCAACTGAGTTGCCAATATGTTAGTGCTTGAAATTTCAACTTAGGCTGAAAAAGGTAAACTCCAAGGCAACATCAAACCACTTAGCCTCGTAGCTAGCCCTACGGGGCAGGAGAGGGCTCTCTCCGGTCTATCTCGGCAAAAGGTCCTCAACGGGCTGAGACAACCAATAAAGAACACTGATTTTATGCTAGTAAAGTGATAAAAAGGTTTGATTTGGGATTTTTAGGGTTTTGGTGGAAAATTGGGGAAAGGTAATTTTGGGTGCGGGGATTGGACGTAGTTTTCACAGGGGGCTCTTTGGGGCGAGGTAGGAGACTGTATTGATGCCTTTGAAAGATTTTATGGGACGAGAATGAATGGTGAGGAGCTAAGGAGAGCAAGCAATCACCTTGAATTCTCCTTAAACAGCTGAAAACATTGATATTAAGCAAACTTAAAGGCAGAGCATAGCAACCATGAATTCTACCTTAACACTTCATTTGCTTAATTTGCAGAAGAAAAAGTAAGAAGATGATTCACATAACAAACTTACAAGTACAAAGAGAAACACACCATCAATACATGTAACCACAGGAATCCCAAAAAGGACTGCAAAACCCTGGTCTTTCTTCCTTTGACAAAATGCAGTAATACAATCAGTAATACAATAGAAGCTTTCTCCCTCAAGAGTCCAACCATGAAAATTACCAAGAAAGTACATAATATAGGCAAGCTAACATCTTTCCTTTCCTCTAGGGGTCGAGCTCACTATCCTAGGAGCTGCTTCAACCAATTCCAAACTGAGCACTGAAAACTAGGCAGTCAAAACAACTTGCCTCTATAAGCTAGGAAACCAATTCATTCATTAAATTTTTGCCTATCTTATGAATGAATCTTCTTGAAGAGATAAATGAGTGTCAAAATATCATAAAATTACATCATTTACATCAAGGAGGAACAAAATCCACTCCCAAAAGTCAAACTGAGTCAAAACTGCGTTTTGCTGAGCTGTAGGTGCATTTCTATGAAAATTGCCCAACGGGTCGCGCCCTGATTTTGAACCGGTCGCGCGACTTTGGAGCCACTTTTGAGGCACTTCCAGGTGTCCAAATGAGGAAAACGTGGGCTTTTTGGAAATTTATGGATGTCTAATTTCCAACCCAAGTGGAATTTCTGAATTTGGTGTCCATTTGCCCCTCCAAAATGGCAATCCCCCAAGATTGCTTCCTGTGTGTCAAAAAGGTGGCAGAAAGTCATTTTTTGCTTGTTTTTTGACCTTATGGAGGCTCAAAACTTGGTGAAATTTCTTGGTACTTGCTGAGAAAGTGTATTTTGTCCTGAAAAATCCAAAAATGCAAACGTTTCCTGAAATGGAACTTCCCATCGAAAGGGTCGCGCACGGTGTGTGACTCGTTGGTGGAGAAAACCTGTTTTTCGACCAAAAATTCACAAGTGACCAAAAATGCTCAACACTTTTTGAAATTTATTCTGGGGTTGAGTCATTTAGTACCATTCTCCTTCAAGGAAGCCTCAACCAAGATGTGGAGGGGATCAGGCCTTTTTCTTCGTTTTAGTGCCTTGGCCAACCGTCCTTGGAGCACCTTCATTCTCGCATTGCATACATGCATTCGGGCCCAATAGTGGTTCTTCATATTCCGGAGCAGGTCCTTATCTCTGTTGGCCTTAGCCAGCAACCTCTCCAAATGAGCATTGACCCAGAGAAGCATGGACTCTCGATCTATGGGTGTCAAATCAGCGGGTCTCCTATGGGCTAATTCCCGGTCTTCACGAATCCTCCGTTGCTCATAAATCTTGTGCTCATCCTCCAACTGTTTATTGCGCTGCTCTAAATAGTTAATTACCCATTTTTCCATCTGCAATTTCTTGTGCAACGACTCATTCTCGGTCCTTTTCTCTCGGATGATCTCCCTAAGCTCCGAGCTAGGAGAACATGTGTCAAGATCAATGATGTCAATATCTGGATCACCTGACAATTCTTCCTCAATCATGGGCTACTTACCCCTCTCTGATACATGTGTTGTTGTGGGAAACGAGGCCCCTTCCACCTGATGTGGAGATAACACTCGCGGTGCTGATGAAGAAGGCGAGACCCCTTCCACTTGATGTGGAGAAAATACTCGCCGAGCTGATGCAAATAAGGCCCTGTGGCCTCTCTGATAGGTGACCAACAGAGGAGAGCTAACATGTCTAACCTCGGGGATATCATGTTGTTGTGAAGGTCCTCCCTCCTCATGAACAACCTCCAGGGGTGGTGGTGGTGCTGTGAAGAAATCTCGGGAGATGAAATCCTCCCATGGAATACCCTGCTGGGCCAACTGATGCATGACCACAATCTTGATCAAAGCATAATGGTAAATGCTCCTATGTTGCTGTGCTGGACTCTTTCTCTGCACCAATGACACCATCTTCTCAATATTCCGACACATGAAAAATGGTATGTTCATCATCCGTACCCGTGTGAAATGCATCAACAAGCGAATATGGTATGAAAACAAATGTGAAAATATGCCCTCACAGGTGAAATAGCACATGATGAGCCCTCATCAAGGGAACATACTCATCCCTAAAAAATCTGAAAGGAAATACACCAGTCATGTGCCTCATATATTCAGGTTTAATGTAGGGCTCATACTAAAATTTGTCCAATAGTTTGCGCTTGTTCCACTCTTCTCCAACATTAGGTATCCCTGTTGCTTGAGCAACCATCTCAGGTGTCAATGTAAAATCCACTCCTGCAAGATTTACATGCCCGTCATGCAATTGCAAAACAAACAAGCGGACCAATTCCCTGTGATGCTGAATTTGAGAAATCCTCTCGCAAAATTCATAACATGATTGATAGCGGAAACATGTGACTGCAAGTGGACAAGTCTACAAATAGGTCAAAGAGGTGGGCTCCTCTCTCACATGGTGACCACCCTTACCACCCCTCCTCCTTTGTACCTCAACCTCTGGTTTTGACTCACGGTCATCACTTTGCTCATAGTTGATTTCAGTTTCTGACATGGTTTCAAGAGCAAAGTGGCTGAAATGTACTGTTGCTTCTGTTCAAATGACTTTCTGTTTTAACTGTTGAAATGTTGCTTCAAGGGGACAAATAACACAAGGGAGATGTTAGGGAAGGGACCTTTTGAGGGAGCTGAGGGAAAATATATGAAAAAGGGAATTTAGGGAAGGAATCATAACATAGGGTTATGTTATTGAATTTTAGGGATAGGGGTAGGGTTTTAGGGCTTTCGATATTTTTGTTAGGGAGATTAGGTTAAACTGACAAGGGAAGTGGTAATGCGATGTGGGAAAAAATGGGAGTGAAAAGGATGACCTTGAAAACAGCAAAACAAAACCCTGGCTTTACTTACACTTTGACATTTTTAAGCTAAATACACATGAATTTCCCATTTCAACTTGATGGCATTTATACACATTTTCCATGATCATTTTGCTTTAGCAAGCAAAAAACATTGCTGATTAGAGGCCTACCTGCAAACTTGAGGAGATTTGGGGTCGTTTTGAAGTGTGTAGGCAATTTGCTGTAGGTGAATTCCCAACGGGTCGCGTGCAGGTCTGGATGGGTCGCGCGCACCCAACACGTCGCACCAATGCTTTTTTCTAACTGCTATGACCCCCTTGACGCGTCGCGCCTGCCCAATATGTCGTGCACAGGTCTGGATGGGTCGCACGCGGGCTCTGTCTGCAATTTCACCCAATTTCTTTCCAAATCGCTTTTCACTATTGCTTTGAGGAAAATGATGATAAAATGGAGGGAGAGGGGGCTTTATAGGCTTGATTTAAATTTATTTCCCCTCAAACCCTCTTTCTAATGTTTATAACTTGACACTTTTTCAAAATCTCAATGCTACTTACTTTATGGTTTCCTTTTGTCCGGAAATTGGTTGAACTAATGCTTTTTCTTGAAAATTTTTGCAGGGATAGCTTCTAAGGAATCTTGGCAAAGGGGACCAGGGCTGCATGCTGACTTTCGAAGAATTTTGAATTTTTACAAGTTTTTACAAAAGTGAGAAAATGACCTTGTCTTTAAAAACATGATTTTTAAATCCAAGGTAAAAATTAGTTGTACAAGATGAAATCTCTTGAAGAAATACTTTGATAGTCATCCCTCTGGCCTGCTGGGCATGTATTGAATTTTAAAGACATGACCTCAAAGACAAATAGAACCTAAACCCTAGACCTAGGACTTTTGACCTTAAGACAAGACAAGTAACCTTGAAAGAGTTTATTGATTGAAACAACTTGATCCAGCAGTGCCAAGAGGGGAATAAAGATGCCAGCTCCTCCATCAGGGTTATGGCATGCCTAATGGAATGCAATGAGATGACACTGATGAGACACCTACTTATGCAAATGCAAGTTGATGGAGGGCTACTAGACGGACTCTAACAGAAGCTACCAATATTATTAGGTTCTTAAATTCAAAATGCAGATCTCAGCTGGAGGAAGTGGGGGTCAGTGACAAAATACCACCATTTTGAAAGTCAATAAAGTATATTATTGACCAGTTGGAGGAAAAGTGTGAGACCTTGGAATTGTAGGTGAATAGGTTTTCCAATAGGATTGAAACCTTAATGCAGAAGGGGCTGCCCAATATTTATGTCATTAATGACAAACTGATTACTAAGGAGGATTACATTCAAAAGATGAAGGAGGTAGCCAAAAGCAGCACTAAATCCAGTGGAATAAGAGAAAGTATGATGGAAAAATCCTTCCTGGAGACCATGTCAAATGACTTCCATGTGCAGAAATAGGTAAAACATAATTTTATTGTGAAGCCAACTTCTGCTAAGTATACAGAGGTAGATGAAATCTACCGTAGGATGACAAAGTTAATAGTTCCAAATGAAAAGAGATGGGAAGAGTTACTTGATTTAATGGAATGAGCAGTAACTCAACAACATTGAAAGGTTTTGTCAACACAACATCCGGTGCAAGTTTTAGTTCAACATCACATTCTATTTTGAATGAATCAGCAATAGCAACCACCCAACCAGGGCCACCGTTTCCCTCAACAACTTACGTGGCCTATTTTTTCTTCCAAATTAGATGATATTAGTTTGTAACTAGGATAATACTACACTTTCAATTTGACAATCATCTTGTAGAGCATGATTTTAATTTTTATTATAAATACTTCATTGTTTGAAGTATTAGTGTCAATTTCCTAATGTAATTTTTGCTACATATTGTAATTTTGAAGTACTGTAGCATCAATAATATAGCGACCTTTTACAGGATTCATGTGGTGTCTTGAATGGTGATGTGTTTCTTGTATTTATTTGTTTAAACGATATTATTTCTTTCCTTTATTTTTCTAAATCTGAATTAATCAACAGAAACTATGATAAATAGGATTCGTCATCTGAGAACTCCCTATTTTGGTTGTTGTTAATTTTAATGTTTTCCTTTGAAGTCAAGATAAAGAATTCTTAATTTATTTTTTTTCTCTACTGAAACCTTACCCTTTTGCCTTTCCACCATCCATTTAGACTCTAAAAGGATCCATTTACTACACCTAGCTTTCCCTGTGAGAACTCCATTAAAAATTGATGAACAAACTCGGGTTTAGTTTATAGACTCCATAGCCCAATGGAATTATAAAACTCAAATCAACCAAACATTTCAAACAAAACAAATAAGTACAATCATAGGTAGCCTAAAATTCACATAAAAACAAAGCTAAATTAAGCATATAGATCCCTCTCTGAAGCTGGAAGGGCTAGATCCTGGCTTCCAAAGTGGTTATGATGTTGTCCTATGTGTTTACTTCCTCAACCTCAAAAATACAAAATGACATCAGAGGGAAAAATTGGAGGAAATTTTTCATTCTTTAAGCTATATATTATCATTAGGAGAGAATGCATTTGTATCATTCAACATCTTCTGTTTGAAAGGCATGGATTCTTTTGATAGTGAAGTTTCACTTTGTGAAGCATCAACATCTTTGTCGCGTAACAACTCTATTCATATTGATGAATATAACAGAAATTCTTCTACTGTGAATAGAGAGTCAAATATTCCACTTAGTCCTAATCCTAAGGACTATGAGAGTAGCACTGATGAAAGACGGGGTGAAGAATTACAAATAAATAAAGAGTCATGATTTCCACTTAGTATTAATCCTATGGACTATGAGAGTAGCAATGATGAAGAGCATGATGACAATTTTCAAATAAATAAAGAGTCGTGGTTTCCACTTAGTCCTAATCCTATGGACTATGAGATCAGTAGTGATGAAGAGCATGATGAATAATATCAAATGAATAGAGTGTCATGGTGTCCACTTAGTTCTATTCCTATTGACTATGAGCGCAGCAGTGATGAAGAGTGTGATGAAGAATTTCAAATGAATAGAGTGTCACAGTGTCCACTTAGTCCTAATCATATGGACTATGAGAGCAGTAGTGATGAAGAACATGATGAAGAATTTCAAATGAATGGAGTTTCACTTTGTCCACTTATGTAGAAATTTCTCTATAGATCAGTTAGCTCTGATACCATGTAGAAATTCTGCAAATTCTCTACAAATCTCGCTCTGAGACCATATAGAAAATCTGACTGTAGATTAATCTGAAAATGAAAAATACTATAATCTACTTCTACTATCAATTTTTGGAAGCTTAAAGATTGAGAAAGATCGAGTTGAACACATATAACCAGAAAAAGAAGAATCAATGCACATGAAACACAGAAAATACTCAAGGGAAAGCCTCAACTAAAAACCCCACTATCTATATTATCATACAAGGTGGAAATACATAAGAATTATATAAAGCCTTAGCTCTCACAGCTAGCCAGATCTCAGTACAATCCTCCTAGATTCTCATAGGAAAACAAATCTTCTCACAAGACTTCCTCTCTGCCATCCAAACTCCTATTTCCTTACACAGTTTGTCCTGGGTGATCCTCCTGTTACCAAGTGGAAGACTAATCTCTCACACTGATCCTACACCCTGTCAGAACTGCGCAATCATCAAGGAACCTTACCTTCACTACATGCATGAGTTTCCATTATAGGAAAACACATGGAACTCATAGTACATTGTCCTTGACTTTAATCTCAACTAGGTCTTTCTCAGAATAGACATGCATGAGTTTCCGATGAGGGAATATTCAGCTATCTGGAGTACACTAGTTGAGTGCATGCATGCATCAACTAACTGATAACTCAGAATTAGTTCCTAAAATAGTTTGGAACTAATTGAATTGGACTTAACCCAGTAAACTGAGCTAACTAATTACAACTCAAATATAACTCAATCGTATCTCCTTAATTAAGGGATAGCCTCCTTAATTTAAGGGATAACTCTTGCATGACTACAGAAAGACTTCCAACTTGAATTTCTCCAACTAATTAATCCATAATGAATTAATTAATTATTTCAAAGTAGTTAGTGAGACTAAATTCGATTTTAATTCACAATTTTAATTCAAGGACAAATTAAAATTGGAATCTCTAGATTATATTTTTATCATGTCTTATTGCTATTTGCAACAACTTAGTCCTAATCCTATGGACTATTAGAGCAACAGTGATGAAGAACATGATAAATTATTTCAAATGAATAGAGTGTCATGGTGTCCACTTAGTCCTAATCCTATGGACTATGAGAGCATGAGTGATGAATACCATGATGAAGATTTTCAAATAAATAAAGAATCGTGGTTTCCACTTAGTCCTAATCCCATGGACTATGAGAGTAGAAATGATGAAGGCCAAGACAAAGAATTTCCAATAAATCGAGAGTCACGTTTTCCACCTAGTCCTAATCCTAAGGACTATGAGAATAGTAGTGACGAAGGATAGGATGAAGCATTTAGCCCTAATCCTAAGGACTATGAGAGTAACAATGACAAAGGGAAAGGATGAAGAATTTTTAGTAAGTAAAGAGTCACATTTTCAACATAGTCATAATCCTATGGACTATGAGAGTAGCATTGATAATTCACATGATGAAGAATATCCAATAAACATCGAGTCAAAATTTCCATTTAGTCCTAATTCTAAGGACTATGAGAGTAGCACTGAAGAAGGGAAAGATGAAGAATATCCTCTAAGTCAGTATTTCAAAAGCACAGATGATCATAGTGAGGATAACATTCCTCATAATGATGATGAGAATGCTTATACAAATGATGATCCAATGATGGAGATGTTGGTAGGAAATATTGTATCGAGGAGTAGGAGCATACCTTTTCGTATCAATCCAATATGTTCTAGTTATACAAGGGGTAGAGAGAATATATGATGAGAAGAAGTTCTATCAACGCACTCATTTCAAGTGAATGTTGTTAAAAAGATTGCTTGAAACATATGGATTTCAAGTTTGCATTAGAGAAAAAGAAGAGATATTTGTCAATGAATAAAATCATGCAAAATTCATATTTAGTGGGGTGCATGCAATCTACATTGTCAAATTATGATTATCATATTGGGTCTTTGTTTATTTGTAGAAAGGATTTAAAAATGTTTCATTCAATGGGTAATTTTTGTCTGTCAAGAATCCAAGAAAATTTGGAAAAGGATCCCACATTTGATTCAAAAGTATGTCATAAATGACAGTTTGGGCCATTATCAAATACTGTAATATCATGGATGAAATATTTATTTTCAAAGAATGGAGAGTGTATGCCAAATAGAGAAACAATTTATATTCTAGATAATTTCTGAAGATGATAAATATACAACTTATACAAAGAATATGCAAAAGGTGTTGAGGGACATGGTCGATTTATTACATATCAATATTTTGTGAAGATATGGAAGAAAGAATTCAAAAATGGTTGTATCCCTAAGAAGACAAGGATGGGTATTAATAGTACATGTGCTTCTCTTCAATAAAAAAGGGATAAATGTGAAGGGTCAGAAAGAGGTAAGCATTCATAACTTTAACTTTTAAAATTGTATGGTCAACAACTATGAAAACGTATTACTTAATGACTTTCTTTTATGTTGTGTAGATTCCATTGTCAAAGCACTTCAAGAGCATCGCAAACAACAAACACATGAAAGGAAAAAGTTGTACAAGCATCGAAAGAAGTGTTATGATAATCCAAATAAATATTTGGGTTTGATAATTATGGTATGGACCAGAATAAAACACTTCTACCACATTTTTTTCGCACACCCAAAAATTTACAGGACGAAACTTTCATTCAGTATCACTTGGTCAGTTGTGTGGTCTTCAATGGGAAAATGTTGCCAAGGGTATACTTCACAACTCCAAATATTCACAATGGTGAAAATTTGACAATAACCATAATTCATGATATGCTTTCTCATTGGCCTGGTAATCTTCCTGAAACTTTGTATCTACAATTGGACAACATTTGTTGTGAAAACAAAAATCAGACTGTTTTTGGATATCTAAACATGCTTGTTGAATTGAGAATTTTTCAGAATGTAAAGGTTGGTTTCCTTCTTGTTGGGCACATATATGACCATATTGATAAGATGTTCAGTCGTTTTTCAATCACATCGAGGAGGAAGGAAGTTGGGAGCTTTCCATCATTAATTGAATGTATTAAGAAATCATACAGGCCAAAGCTTACTTTTGATGTGTTGGAAGAAATTGTTGACATGCGAAGGTTTATTTTGGGATCGCATGGTGAGGAGAAATGAATTGAACAAATTAATGACATTAGCTTCCAACATCAATTTCGTATCAAAAAACTGATGGGAAAACACTAACAAGGGGCAAGAAGTATTCAACTACTGTAGAATGTGCACCATCATCAGGTTTGGCGTTTTTGAAGTTCATTCTAGATCATCCAATATTTGCATCAAATATATTGTTATTACAATTAGTTGTTGAAGTTCATAATGCACACAGACATAATAGAGATATAAATTACTCTGATTGCCTAGAATAAATTAAAAAATGTATTAGATATACATATGAGTACTTTGATATTGCTGATTCATTTTGGTGGGAGTATTTTTTCAATAATCAAAGTGATATCATTTCAAGAACAAAAAATGAATATATACCTTTGAAAAATCCATTTATTTGGCCACAAAATGTGTCAAATGAACATGAGGAAAGAAAAATTGTTGAACAACAACAATCTCAAGGTATTATTAATTCTTCATAGATAGAGGAAAGAGAAATGTATATTGGTTCTAGAACTCATGCACAACATGAAGCCATGGAAGACCTTTACAGGGGTTCATTACAAGATATTAAGGAGGGTTGCATGATCACAGTGCTAATAGATGGAGATCCTAATGGCTATCCATTATGGGTTGCTAAGGTTATAAAGGTCATTACAGAAAATGAAGATGTTGCAAGTGTTGAAGTACATTGGTATGCCACAAATACACACCCATTCAATTGTGTGTATAAGACAGAGATGGTAGTTGATAAACAAATTGCCAGAAAGAGAAAAATAAAGGGTACAAATATAAATCGTCGCAGCACAGACCTCTTAAAATTGGAGGATGTTGACATACTTGTTTATGACTTCAATTTAACAAAGAGAGGAACTCTTTGCTTGAAGACGATAGAGATTCTGAAGAGGTTGTTACCAGAAGGAACAGTGCTAAAATGGGAGTCTACTAAAACCAATCATAGATCCAGAAGAATTTTGAAACCTGAAATGGTGGGCATGCATGTCGACTTAGATGGGAACTAGTTGATGAAAGAGAATAATATGGAACATCTTCATCTGCATCCAGTCATTCATCTAAAGATGTGAATTCTGATGGTGTGCAAGAAAATATGAGTAATTTTGTATAATTGTCTAAGACAATTTATATAATTGATGTTTGCATCATATCTTGAAATAAAAACTTTGATTTCCATATGGTGTTAAATCAAGTTATGAGTCATTTTTATGTTTGTTGGGTTATATGTTTTATATATGATGATTTTTATTGTTTAGAATATCTACAATGCAACAATAAATTAGAGATATAATTTATGTTTCATTCAATCTACAATTAATGAGATTTTGATTAATTTAGTCATGTAATTTGTTTATAATGTGAATGTTTTTTAATTTTATGGTTGAAAATTTTCCATTTTTTTTTGTATCAAAAATTTTATTGTTGAAAACAATTAGAATTTTAGCGATCTTTACTATCATGTTATTATATGTTTAACAACATGGATGAAAAGTGATAGACTTTTAATGTGTTTCAAATCACGTTATTTTATCTTTATTGTCATTACTAAAAAAAGTTGAAATTATACCTTTGAAAAAAATGTTATTCTACCAAAAACATTAGTATGTTTTTTCCTCAAAAACAATGTTTTTTGCACAAAAAAAAAGTCAGTTTTACTGCCATTTTTTTAAAATGTTGAAAATTGACCCTAAAAAAAAATTAATCATTCCAGTATACAAACTTTTCGTTTTTAACACTCATTTTCATTTTTTTTTTGGGTTTTTTGGCTAGAGTTCCCATTTTGAGTTTATAGTTACCGTTTCAAGGTTTACATTGTTAACCCTTAGCCACAAATATTGACCTATACTTGTCAATAATTCCATCTGTTGCATGTTTGATCTTAGATCCATTTGGAAGTTACCACATATTTGTCATCGGACCTAGGCATGATGTCCAAAACACCATTCTTCATTATAGATTGATATTCTTCATTCATGGCATCTTTCCATTCTTAATGATTGATAGATTCTTCAAATGTGGATGGCTATGCTTCTATTAGTTCTGTCATGTAGACTATATACCTAGAATATCATTTTCTTTTCTTGCTTTCCTTGAATGTGCCCTGAGTTTCTCCATGACCCTCTACATCATGTAGTGTAGACTTCAACCAGTTAGGTATCTTTCTCGATTCGAGGATGACCACAGGTTGAATAGGTTCACTGGGACCTTCATCTTCATGATTAGATTATTCTTCTTCCCTGGTGACTTCTTCTTCAAAGACTGGAATTTCTTCATCATTAGAGTCCATAGGAAGTTCCTTAGATTTATTGAATGTGATGATTTGTCAAATATAACATCTCAACTTATATACGATGTACTTCATTTATGTATATCCTATATTATGCCTTATAGGAGTTAATGTAGCCAACAAATATTCCTCTCATGACTAAATGGTCTATCTTATTTATTTTGGCCTTCGGTATATGAATATATATAGGACAACCAAAGATTCAGAGATGATCCACAGTTGGTTTTTTTCCGAGTGAATACTTCTTTGGGAGTTTTTTAATTTAGTGACCTATGGGGACTTCGATTTTGAATATATACAGATGTCTTAGTGGCTTCTCCCCACAGAAATTTCGGAAGATCTTGATCATGCAACATTTATTTTACACTTTCTTCAATGGATCAATTCTTTCACTCTACAACTCCATTTTGTTCTAGATTATATGGGACTATCATCTCCCTCTTAATCTTAGTCTCCTTACAGAAGACTATGATTTCCTTGGATGTATACTCCCCTCCATTATCAAACCTTAGTATCTTGATTCTCCTTTCTATAAGGTTCTCTATTTCATCTTTGAATTCTTGAAATTTTGTAAATACTTCATCCTTCGATTTCATTAAGTATCCCAAAGGTTTTATTGAATGATCATTTATAAATGTGACATAATATAGATGACCTCCAAGTGATTTTGGAGTCATAGGACCACATACATAAGAATGAATAAGATCTAATATTTATTTTGATTGTGAAGCATTCCTTCCAAATGGTCTCTTTGTGTTCTTACCTAATGCACATCCTTTGCATACTCCTTCGTGGTCTTCTAATTTCAATTCATGGATTTCATCTACTATAGAACTTAGAGTTGGAAGGATTTTGAAATGAATATGGCCAAATATTCTATGCATGAGTTCACAGGGCTGATTTCAATGTGAACCAAAGCTTGTGCAAGAAGAGATATCAACCTGTAAAATATTCCTTCTCGAATACAATTAATCAAGAATTATCTATGCTTGAGTTTTTACTTCATACTACAACTTTTCCATCAATGAAATCTACTCTATCACCCCTTCTTCTAGACTTGAAATAAAAATTAAGTTCTTATGAAAACCTAGAACAAATAGGATGTTGTTGAGATGAATGTTGCTTCCATTTTCCAGCTCTATAGAGGTTGATCCAATTCCTCTTACAGTTTAACTCTTATTATCTCCAAGTTCCACTGAGTAAGAAGATTTCCCCTATTATAATGTCTTCATTTGTTTGTGATTACTATTCATGTCTCTAGATGCACCACTATCAATTACCCAAATGATATTTTCTTGAAATGTGCCATTGAGTGTTGAGAATAGACCTTCATCCTTTGTCTTGGTAACTTCCCTCTTTATGGAAAATAGAATATTCCACGCTTCATTGATGCCTTTATTAAAATGAACTTCTACCTTTGAACAGTTCTTGAGGAACTTATTCAATGAAGTTGAGATCTTCATAATTCCCTTAGTTCTGATTCCATGTTGAGAAATCTATAGGGAAATGATTTTAGTGATTTCTCTTTACTTGATAATTTCTTGTGATTTAATTTTACTTATTAGCTTTGTTACTTATTATTATGTTTGTTTATCGTCAAATAGCTACCAAAACAAGAAGAACAAGAGCACATAATATAAGTTGTAATTCAAAGCCAAAACCTCTCCACTTAAGAGGAAAACCCACAAATATCTTCTCTTCCTTATAGATTCTTCAATTGACAAATTCAAAGAGCTTAAGACTAAACCCAATACCCTCCAAGACCAAGACCAACCTCTCTAGATGATGTGCTAACCTTGATCTAGTCAAATCCCTTCTAGTAGCACTTTTTTGACCTCAAGCTGTAGAATTTTGGCCTCCACTGCAGATCTAAAATTTCAGCCCTCCCAATAGTTATTTCTACACGTATGAGATTTGATATGCAATATTTTGAGCCCTCCTCTAACCTTCACTTTCCTTTCCCTAACTTCTGGAGCTTGAGGATGACCCTTAGTGACCTTTGCTTGATCTTCTTGCCTTCGTTTCTCCAAGATCAAACTTGTAGATATAAACCTTATATCTATTGCAGAATCCCTAGTCTTCCTTAGCACATTTGAGAGAGAAATAGCCCAAAAACAAATATCCTTTGTCCTCTTCCTTATTCACTGCATTCTTCTTCCTCCTTCTTCACTAGAATGAGTGATGGATGAATATGTCTCAAGTAGGTCGTGTTTCCTCCTATATATAGGCTCTTCAAGGTGGATGTGGCTCTTCCTTTTAGGCCGACTTTCTAACTGCCAGGATGACCTGGTTTTAGAGGGTATTTTGACTCTTTAAATTAAAAAAAAAAATTCTTTACAATTTACCATGTGCCCGACAAGGTCTTCAACTTATGATAATGACTCTTTTGACTACTTGACCTAAGACAAACCTTATAAGCACTCAATGGGTTCTTTACCTATAAAATAAAATATCTTGAGCATGAAACCCATGCTCCAAAATCAATAATAATAATTTTTCTTTCATTTTAAAATTTACAAGAATCAAAATTACAATTCATATTTATGAAGACTGAACCTAGTTACACATTTTTCAACATCTCGAACCCACAAATGATTTGTCTGTTGGTCTTGGGACCACTTTCCAAACATTGTTTTTTATAATGGATACATACTACTCCACCATTGCATCAACCCATATAGGTTGTTCTACTGCTTCTTCAAAAAATGATGGCTCACTCTCTACTATCTTAGCCACTAGATCCATGTAGCCAATGTACCGATCTGGTGACCTTTGCTGCTAATTTGAGGGGGCACCCACTTTCTCCCACGCATCCTACACAAGTCTCTCAACTTCCCTTGTCCTTTCCTTCCTTCTCTATATGTTTCTACTTGAGTGGTTGTCTCCACTCTATGCTCCTCAATTTTTTGTCGCTCCACAACTTCCCGAGGTTCCTCCTTTGGAGCTAAGAGATCCTGTTCTGGTGGGATTTGAAGCTCCCTCTCAAGAGAGCACCACATGGCTTTGCCTTCGTCAAATTTTACATCCCTTCGCAAAACATTCATTCTGAGGGATGACAAGTACACACGATATTTTTGGGGAGTTTCTCTCTAACCCACAAATACCCCCAATACTATTGTCATCTCTAACTTCTTCCTTGATCCTTTGGATACATGGCAGTAAACAGAGGCTCCAAAGATCCTGAAGTGTGACAAATCTGGCTTCCTCCCCAAGAAATTCTCCTCCAGTGTAATCATGCTAAGAATCTGATGAGGACTCCTTTTCTACAAATAGACTGTTGTATTGCATGATTTAGCTCGCAAGTGTAGAGGTAGGCTTTGGTTATACAACATCACCCTCTCTACTCCCACAATATTGCAGTTCTTCCTCTTAGCCACCAAATTCTGTTGTGGGTTGTGGGGTGTTGTCAACTCTCATTGAGTACCTTCTTTTGCACAAAATTTTTTTAACTCATTTGACACATACTCACCTCCATTATTTGTCTTTAGAACCTTCACCTTCTTTCCCATTTCTTTCTCAACCAGTACTTTGAACTCCACAAACTTGGAGAATGTCTCATCCTTCTTTTGCATGAAGAAGATCTTGCACTTCCATGAGAAATAATCTACAAATATAACATAATATTTGTGCCAGGCAGTGGAGGCTATCAAGAAAGGTCCATAGACATTAGAGTGGGTCCTTTAAAGGATTGCATGTGCTCTACTATCTTGGTCATGGAAAGTGGCTTTTGGGTACTTCCTCAAGGTACACCCTTTGCATCTGTCTTGCTGCTCTAGTGCTCCTTTGGGGAGGAATGTGGTTATATACTGCATGATATTCAAAGTGACATGATGCAAATGGCCAAGTATTGTATGTCAAAGTTCACCGACATCATGGATTTTCACCTTCTCTACCTTTGTGCATAATCCTACAAATCCAACTTATACAAGTTCTTAATCCAAAACCCAATTTTGTTCACCTATCCCATGGCTATGTTTCTTAGGAATTCCTTTCCTTTTTTGAATATCACATCATAACCACGATCTTCCAAAACTACAATAGAGACAAGATTCTTCTTTAGACCCGTAACAAACATCACATTCTTGAGTCTGAGAGTGGAGCCCGACTCCTATGAAAGGTGACTTTAACAATCCCAGTTGCATAGTACCTTACACCATCTCCCATATTGATGTACATATGGAGATATTTCTCCTCCAAATCATTGAAAATTTATTTTTTCCCCGTCATGTGGAACAAGGCATCATTGTCCAAGTACCACAAGCTCCTGATCAATGTGCTAGCTATGCATACAATGAGTGTAAATTCAAGCTCGAACTGTGAAGCCAAGGCTTCAATTGTTTCTCCTCTTGAGGTATTATTGATTTTCTTCTTGTGTGGACACTTCATGGCATAGTGCCCAAATTCATGATAGTGAAATCACTTGATTCTAGACAATTATTTATTCTTTCCCCCTTGATTAGACTCTACTTTAAATTCAGATTTATTCCCTTTCCCCTTATTTTAATTTCCATCCAAGGCACATTTTTCTTCATCCTCGCCCTTGGATGAATTCTCATCTCTGATATTCTGCCTTATCTCCTCCTGTGCCAAATCGGACCACAAGTGTTCCCAATTTGGTATTTTCTGCCTCCCATTCATTAAATCTTGGTAGTTGTGCCAAGTGTTGGGAAGGCCTAGAAAGGCTAGGCTTACCAAATCATCATCTACTACAGTAACACCAACTTGGACAAGTTCATTATGACATTGTATGAACCTTCTCAGGTATCGTGGAATGGTCTCATTCTTTTGCATCTTGATATTTCAAAGTTTATCCTTGAGTGCCAACTTCTTGTGGTCACTACTATTCTGGAACATATCTGTTAATTCTTGCCACATTTCATACAAAGTCTCTTTCTCGTGGATATTTGAGACAATATGGTCTCATACTCCCTCCAATAAGATTCTCCTCACCTAGGCTACACATTTCTTCCATTTTGCTAGATCCTGGGCATTAGTTGTTGCTGGTTTCAGGATATCACTATCAATGAATTCCTTCATTCCATTATCTTCCAACATCGCCTCCATGTGGTCCTTCCAACAAAAATAGTTCGATATTACATCAAGGGCATACTCAAGTCTTAGTTGATATAAAGAAATCCTTCTAGCTCTGAATAATTGATCCTCAAAATTTGACCTTCCTACATTAACAACTTCGAAATTTCTTCTCTATTGTGAATCTTGCTCTGATACCATGTAGAAAGTAATGTGTAGACTTGAAACTACTCATGAAATTTAATAAATCACAAGACTTGAAGCTACTCTATTGATCTACAAAAGTTAATTTACCATTTAGAATATAAATCTTAAACATGTAAAAGGAAACATTACAGATGGAAAAAATATTTATCTAGGAGAAAGAAAATACTCAAAACCCCTTCCTATATGTATTGCATTAATCAAATAATAGAAATGAATACATATGCTTGCTCAAGCTTGAGCACAAACTGCAAGTGTATAGTATATCTTTATGCTTCACTGACTAACTCTGGCCAACGGTTAGCCAATTTTGAAGCCTTTGAATCTCCTATTTCCTTGCATTGTTCCTCTAGAAAATTAGCCCCTATTATTTAGGAATTTTCCACTATTGAATTGTGAAATTCCTCTAGGCCCTTCCTCTGATTGCAAGCACTGCCTGTACAGATGGGAATATGCTACAACTGATAGTACACTACCTTGGAATTTCCATCTCAATTAGGTAACTTGAATTATCTACATGCAACAATTATTTTGGGTTGATTGATCAGTTAACTGGTTGATCACTAAGTGTGGTTGCAGTTCCACTTCCACAACTTGACCTCCACTAGTTCTTATGGTGGTTTGAACTAGTTTAACTAACAATCAATCAAATTAATTGAAATAAATTTCTACAAATTAGCAATCAATCATACCGAATCGAAATCAAGCTTCCCCAACTCAAATTGACTGAGTTAACTGAGTGACAAGTGCCATGTCACCTTAGTTAACTACCTCCAAGATTTCTGCTAAAATAGAAATTCAAATTTTTCTCTAGTTTGACTAAGGCAAAGTCAAACTAAGATCGTCTTGTTGCATTTTCAACAATTCATAGTGGGGAGTGATATGGGAAAATTTGATAGTAATGGTTCTTTAATGACTAGAAACAACCAATATTTTGGAATAATACATAATGCATATATAGAAATAGAATACACGTGGAAAGATATTTGCTCAATACATGGCTAAAGGAACTTATCAAACGTAGTTATTAATATTTTAACCTATTAATTACTAATGTTAATGACTAATACTTGGATTATTAATTGCATTAAGTTTAAGTAAATATGAACATTCCATTTTCCATGTATAATAATATTATTCATTAAATGCATTCAACCACTTATCTTTGGATTTGTTGAAAAGTGTGCAAAAAGAAATGCGTGTTGAGAATGCAACAAGATGATGGAGCTTAGTGGAAAGGAGTCGCCTTCACTAAGTGGGCCCACAGGCTATTTTTGGCGCAAGTCTATTTTTAGACTATGTCTATTTTTAGACATATG
>APFE031535862.1:0-33487 GCA_000404065.3 Pinus taeda | reverse complement strand
ATATTTTCATGGCACTTTGATAGATTTTACCTCTCTTTACTCTTCTAGAAGCTTCCTTGATGTAAAAAGTGAAAAATTAATGCATGAATTAGTTAGCTAAGTAATAGAGGCAAGTTGTTGAGATGCCTATTATCTAGTGCTTAGTTTGGAATTAGTTCAAACAGCTCCTAGAAGATGAGCTCGACCCCTAGAGGTGGGGAAAGAGTTAGATTTCTATATTATGCCCTCTCTTCTCATTTTCAAGGTTGGACTCTAGAGGGAGAAGCGCTATTGTATATTGACTTGTATCTCTGCAATTTGAGGAAAAGGAAGGCCAGGGTTTTGCAGACATCATTGTGGATTCTTGTGGATTATTATGTTGATGGTGTGTTTCCTACTGTCATTGTAAGTGTGTTTATGTGTTCCATTTCTTAATCTATTGCTGCTAATTAAACAAAAGAAGTGATAAAGTTTGAATTCATGCATGCCATGCTCAGCTTTCAATTTTGTTTAAAATTTATGTTTTCCACTGTCTAGAGAGGATTCAAATTCATTGTTCGCCCTCTTTAGCCTCTCTTCTTTCTTCCTTGATCATCTCTCTCAGCTAAAGGCATCAGCATAAACTCCTACCTTGCCCCAAAGACCCACCTGCAAAAACTGAGCTCAATCCCCACACCCTGAATTGCACTCCCTCCAATTGCCACCAAAAAACCCAAAAACTCTAAATCAATCACCCTTATCAGTTTACTAGCCTAAAATCCTTGTTCTTAATTGGTCAACTCATCCTATTGACAAAATCCATCGATTTTTGACCCGAGAGAGCCTTCTCATACCTCGTAGGGCTAGCTACGAGGTGAAATGGTTGGATGTAGCTTTGAGGTTTGTCTATCTCAGCCTAGGTGAAATATCAAACGCTAACATGCCCCAGCATCACCGACTTTGAGAACTTCATCTTTTCCATCAATTGTTTCTAGAGCACAGCTTTCCTTGGGCACACTTTGCTGGAAACAATTTATCGAATCCGTCGACGAAGAAACATCTTTTGCATTTTCTTGTAGTCTACGCTCCTTTATAGAACCAGGCTCACCATCACTGGAATCTTATGTAACCAATTTTTGTTTGGAGCTTTCAGAGCCAATTGCTTCAGGTCCCAAAAAGTTGTCCCTTGTAGTAGCAGAAGACACTGAGCTTATAGAATGTACATCAGTAACTTCTTTAGTAACACTCTCTGGCACTGGAGAATCATCCTCTTCATAATAAAGAAAAGATCTCTGATTGGGATTGCTTCCTTGAATAAAACTTGCTCCCTTAGGAAAGCGCGATGTTCCTGGTGAAAAGGAATATCTGAATCATACTCAAGCACACCCACAATATCCATTATATACTCTTCGCTGAAAAGCTTTTCGAATATTTGTGTATTATTCAATAGAATGATTCCTTTGACAATTTTAAATATCAAATGAAGGCCATCATTGTTCTCCAAATCTTCACATATTTTGAACAAATCAAGAAGCTTCGGTATAAATGTTTGATTTTGAACTATAAGCTCAGCCACCCGAATATGATCCATAATACAGCCCTCCATTATGGTCTTCAAGATTAGAGGACGTGTCGATAGCTCCACCTGTGGAAGCTCTCTGAGTTCACTGTTACCTCCATGGGCTGCATCATCATTTCCCTGTGATGTACCAGAATGCTCTAAGTCATCATTTATAGAGCGTACTCCAATTTCCAGACCACCAATGGTAGGAAAATGAATAGACCTTTGGACACTGCATATTTGATCCCATATGAAAGAACAACCCATAGCCTTTTGAAAGCTAAGAGCCAGCTCAGTGGCAATTTCAGGATCACGCCAAGCAATTATTGTATCTTCTTGTCTTCTATAGATGTCATTTCTGCAAGGTGAAGTACCATCTGTCCACGTGCTGCCCTTTCATTATAAACCTCGAGCAGACCATTTCCCCGGATTGCACGCGGGAACCTGATCCTATTTGAGGTTGATTTGTGTTCAAATATCTCAAAAAAACGTGTACAACTTGCACCAACACCATGCACAATCAAGGAAACAAAGTCTAAAAGTCCACTCACAAGCTGAGCAACAAAAGCCAAACAAGATGTCCCAAGACCCTGTATAAAACCAATAATGCCATGTTCTTTGGCACTTGCCCAGGGCTTGGTCAGCGCTTCATAGACAGCAAATGTCACACCTTGTGCTAAAGCTTCAGTGCCTTGTAAAATACCATCACCAACTCCAGTAATTCTTCTAGTTGACCCCTGCTTTGTGCGTAGCTGAAGAAACTGTCCATCAGTGGAAAGTTCAGCAAATACTTTACTCAGAGTTGCTAAAGTTGAGCTTGTCATACCAAGCACGTCTACTCCAAAAAACAAGTGGAAAGGATTATGTATCAAATCTCTCCGAATTCGGTTGGTAATAGCTGTCGTGATAGAACTTTTTCTCATAAACTTGTTTTTACAAACAACTTTTCTGAAATGAATCTGCATTTTCAATACATTCCCTATAGTGTCGATTATTGGAGTCCAAATGCCAAATATGCCATGGGGTCTTTGGGCAGGTGCTGCCTCCAGTGAAAACTTCAGCCTCATTTCTGATATGTCAATCAAATCTATTCTGATCTCTGGGTCAGCTTCAGTGACATTAGAACTTCTAGAAAACTTATCCAACCGAATATTCTTGTAATAGTCCATGAGAGCCCAAATAATTGGTTCATGGACATTGACATGCCAACAATTTTGAGTTACCCGGATGCCAATGTAGGGATACACTCGAGTTCCATCAGCATTGTCATTTGACATTGTGAAGGTTAATTTAAACACAGGATGCTGCATATCACCAGGAACCTCTGGTGATAGTAGTACAGGCATGCTTGTTAATGGAAGTTGGTTGTCTAACTGTAAGTTTTCCAAAAGGAGCTTCAACCTAGTTGCATAACCAATTGAATAAGAAATGATACTCGCTCCAGATAAAGATATAAAATTGCTTTTTCATTTGACCCAGCAATCAACTTTCCATTAATACATGCATATTGTAAACAGAACCCTTTGTCTACTTCCCAGTAACAACCTTTCACAAACAAACGAACTGATGTGAACAATTTAAAAATTTTTCTTGAGTGATAACAGAAGGGAGGCCTGTAAATGTTCCTATGTATTCCATGACTTCATGCAAGTTGGTGTAATTTTCTATGTGTTCCCTTGCATTAAGGGAGGCCTATAGATGTGTTTCACTATTTTTGTAACTGCCTATGTGTTCCTTATGTTAAGGGAGGCTTGTATATGTGGCTATGGATTCCATGAGATCAAGAGACCAATATTTTTGTTTGTGTATTTCTCGCTGAGACCTAAGCATGCTTGTGTGTTGAATGTGAGAATAGATTTGAATAGATTAGTGATTCTCTGGTGATATCCAAGTTGAGAATTACATGGGGATTGCTTGCTAAGAATCACCTACTATGGCTTAACCTCAGGATGATAAACCATTAGAGACTAGTTAGTTGATAACTTACTCATAGGTTGAGGCACTCTATTTTTAGTTGGACTGATAACACCTAGTGTTGGGTGCAATATTTAAGGATATTTCAAGCAACCTTTTCCCCATTCTTAACCATTTTTCCTCATTGAACCTAAAATTTCCCTAGTACAATGTCACTCCCTCTGATAAAGAAGCAATCTTTCTCTTTGATGTATTATTATTCTATTTTCTGATAAGTATTGAATCAAACGATGCTTTTTTTGGGATGACTAACTAGGGTATCTTTGGAAGAGTTATTTTGAATGTTTTTCTTTCAAGTGTTGCCATAACCACTGATAGCCATGGGTTAACAATTGTTGTTCTTACTTGTTACACCCTAGGTTTTCCATTTTCAGTTGTTACGCCACAAAGATAATGTTACACTGCGAAATGTCAAGACTATAGTTTCCATTTTCAAAGACATCTGTCAAGGGACGCATAAAGTAATTTCTTGAGGGAAGTAAAGAATATTTGAGTGGTTACAATTGTGTCTAAACAAGAGCATTGTAACCACAAAAAATATTTATTAAAAGTAGATTATAACAATTTATATATTTCTATTATTTCTATTAGCTTATTCAACATGAGAATCACAAATTCTCATGACTAATTCATTTTCCTAACTTTAGGGCTTTGTAAAGACTATAAAAGATCTTAGTCTCATGTGAAGGAGGATGGAACAGAGATGATAATGACATTTTGATCTTGTACTCTTCAACTAATTTTAATAAAGGGATATATTTGGTGATGTTACTGCAATTTCTGTGTTGAATTCTTAACTAAGTTTTCATTTTAATCCTGCACCCTGCTAGGGAGGAAGGAACCTCCTCTTTAGTAGGGATTGTAGTGTTGATAGGATATTTGTTTCTTTCATGTGTTAAGCTTGGATTTCTTATTATTTCTGTACACATTCATTGTGGGAAAGACACACTTTTGCTTTCAGATTTATTATGTGTTGTTACATAGGTTAATCAAATGCATGTTATTTAATTCTTGTTAGATCGTTGGCTAATAGTGTATGGGATTCATATCTTCATTCTAAAGCTTTTATGAATTGTGGATTCTTTCCTTGCCGATTTTTTTTCCTTTCTGTAGTGTGTCTTGTAATTCCTTCAAGTGTATATTTCCATTCTACAAGATTGTTGTAATTTCTGAAAGCATGTTCAAAAATATTTCTTCTATTTTACCTGGTTATTACATGTATCAACACAGACAGTGCAAACTCCTTTGAAATAAAAAGAGTTACCCTAGTTGATAATTAATGATTGTGGTTTAGTTACTTTAGGATGTGATAAAACCAATCAAACATTTTGATGCAGTTGTTAGGGAAGGTTGTCATTGATACAATCAACCATTTTTTTCTTTTGAACTTCCTTTTGATAGAGTGTATCTAATTTTACAAGTGTTGGGTGGTAAGATGAGAGGTAAGAACTTGCGCATCACTCTAATATACTTGAGCAAGCTCACAACTGTAATAATTAGAACACTTAGTGTGTGTAAACATTTAAATTTTCTTTTGATAGTGTGTCTTTAATTTTACAGGCATTGGGCGGTAAGACGAAAGGTAAGAACTTGTGCATCACTCTAATATGCCTAAGCAGGCTCACCACTGTAAGAATTAGGATACTTAGGGTGAGAAAATAATTACACATACGATCCATTTGTAAAATGTATGAGTGAAGAAGAAGCAAAACGTAGGAACTCTAATAAATCTATAAGAAAAAAGGGTCACAAAAAGAACAATAAAAACATCGATCAAGGGAGAAAACATTCATCAAAGAATTGATCTCAAAAGAAGGAAGAGAGCAATCAACACCACATAGAGACGTGAGAAAAACATGCCCACAAAAATTTGTTTCTTCTACATCAAAAATAGGAGTATCTGGTTCCTCTGTTTTAGGACCACATTTTCCTCAAACTAGCCTACAAACAACCAAATCTGTAAACTAAACTCAGGAACAACAAGCAGAAACTAGTGGTTAGGATTTTGGATTAGAAGGAAAAGGGGAAACTAGTGGAAAATCTCAAGAACCAGAATTCCAATACCCAGAATCAGGCAGTGCAGTAAAACACCCAGCCCCTGAACAATCTGAGAAATTATCACATGAATCCTCATCTACAAAAAAATTATCCAAACAATATTTAAAAGGATACTCACCAGAACAAGAATCATGACAAATTCCAATGGGGAACAACAACAACAACAACAGGACAAATACCACTATTACCACTTTTGAATTTCCAATAAGTGATATAAGGGGAGAAGTCCCTATGAAAAATATCCCTCTATTAGCCCTTAAATATTTCCAAGGATTCACTATAGACGATCCCGATACTTTTCTGTTTGAACTTTATTTTCTGTTCAGAAGTTATGACTACACTTCAAATGCTTAGAAGCTAAAACTATTTCCTGCCACTCTAAAAGCAGCAGTGTTAAGATGTGGGACTAGGTTCTGCCACTATTCAAACATGGGGAGATATTAAGACTACGTTTGTGGCAAAATACCAGGACTATTTATGAACTAGAGATCTAAGAGAGGAGATATTCAGAATGACACGGAAGGAAGAAGAGAATTTGGAAGATTACGTGGAATGGTTCCATTATAATCTAAAAATGTCCAAACATAGTGATTTGGACCCAGAGATTTTGAAAATAATATTGATTCGAGGAATGAGAGACGATTGCATTGATATGTTGAACCTATTTGGAAAAGGAGATATTCTCAGGAGCCATACAATGATATAATAAAACTTTTCTTAAGGTGTTCACAAGGATCATCACAAGGGAGAAGCATGGCATGGGATGCCTCTGTTAAAATACATAACTTTGAAAAAGAGGTGTGACCAGAGTTGATATTGGAAACTTGTTCGAGAATCTCAACACCGATATTCTCAGTACCTTTCTACCTAATTGATGACCGCACAAGTGAAAAAAACACAGGATAAAGTTGATAAGGCCCTCGCTGTGTTCTGCCAAAAATGTAAAGAGAAACATTCCCTGAAGCAATGCAAAGTCAACAACATTAACTTGTGCAATATTTGTGACCTGGAGCATTCTATAGGCTACTATCCATAACTCCCAAGACTTAAGGCAACACTTAAGAAATAAGGCAATGAGGCTTAGTCTTCTTACTCTAGTGGTTCTAGGAAGCCTTAGAAACCATGACCACCAAGTATGTCTCAAGATTTTAATCTCAATATGTGGAATAATGTATATAATGCTCAACAACTTCCATGGAAGTATCCCACTCCTCCTCCAACTCAATTTCCTTCACCCTGGAACCAATGGTCCCCTTCTCCACCTTTTTAGTGTCCTCCATGTCAAGCGTACTCTTGGCCTCAGAATTTGAGGGGAAACTCTTTAGGCCCAGTCCCTCCTTCATTACTAGTGCAACAACAATTGCAACTTCCACCTCTCTCATTATCAGCTATCACTCCTACAATACGTCCCCAATTACCTATACAATCTAACTCTAACCCAGATAATAAGGAAGCTTAGAATATAGAAACCCCCACCTTTTTTCCATACTTACTACATTACCCCTGTTGGATGCAACGAGATCCACCTTGATTAGGAAAAGTAGTAAAATCAAGAACCTCCCCTGTTATTACTGAAGAGGAATGTGAATCACCTAGTGATGATCCTATGGATTTTGACGAAGCTGCAACACCTGTAACAACTGATTCAAATAATGTTGACACTTATGTAACAACCAATCCACCTGCTATAGTGACTAAGGATCCTCCATATCTACAAATTTTGGTTGGAACTAGGATGATTCTACAACACGAATCTAATTTTATAAAGGAGTTAAAGAATATGCGCATAAGGATTCCCTTGCTGCAAGCCATTAAGGATTTCCTCATCTATGCGAAAACAATAAGAGACCCATGTTTTAAGAAACCTGGAAGTAAGCCCAAAGATCCCATTACCATCCATGTGATGGGAAAATTGTAAAAAATAATGACTGGTCAGCCTTTTTTGGCTAAATACAATGACCTAGGGAATCCTATAGTGATTGTTTATATTTATGAGAATCATTCCAAACACATTAACTTCTTTAGGGGCAGTAATCAATTTAATGACTAAGGCAATATTCACCACTTTAGGGCTGCACCGGCTGAGACAAACACCTACAGTGCTAGAACTAACATATAGGTCATGTGTTAAAACTGAAGGAGTGATAGACGACATAGTCATCACAGTGGCTCCCTGGAGGTATCCAACATACTTTCCTATTTTTCAAGCCAGATCAAATTTAGGGGCACATCCCCTGATATTAGGAAGGCCTTGGTTGGCTACTATAGATGCAATCATAGGTTGTAGGTCAGGCTTCATGATGATTTCAGATGGACAAGCCACAAAGAACCTCAACTTGTATCCTCTTGCAAAACCATGTAAGGATTTGAAAAATCCCTTATGGGATGAATTTGAGCCTGAATCAGATCATTCCCAGCCACTCCTCACTCTTGAAAAATCCCAGTATTTTCAAAATGAAAAAAGGATGACATTATCAATGGCTTTATTAGTAATTCCCTTACTGTTACCTGTATTGATGATTTAGGGGTAGAATATACCATAGAAGACTTGAGTCTAGAACATATGAAAATCACCCCTAATCTCAAGAGCAGCCCAATTCAAATAGATTCATGAAAAAATCTAAATGTCAATCCTAATCTGACTCTCGAATAGAACAGGATGCTATTACAGCTATTACATAGACATAAAAAGGAATTTTCATGGGATTACACACACATGAAAGGCATTCACCCCAAACTATGTACCCACCACATCTACTTGAAGGGAGACTGCAATCTATTTAGGAAACCACAACGACACATGAACCCAACACTTAAAGAAGTAGTAAAAGAATAATTGCAAAAGATTCTAAATGCCAACTTCATTTATCCTATATCTGACATTCAATGAGTATCTCCACTTGTTATTGTTCCTAAAAAGAATGGTGAGTGGAGGATTTGTGTAGATTACAAAGAACTTAACAAAGCCACTCAAAAGGACCATTTTCCTTTTCCATTTATAGATCATTTCCTTGACACCTTATTTGGAAAAAAGAAAAGAAAAACATTGCTATATTGGTTTAGTGGTTATAATCAGATATAGATTGCCCTAGAGGATCAGGATAAAACCACCTTTACTTGCCCTTGGGGGACTTTTGCATACAAATTTCTCCCTTTTGGACTCCATAATGTGCTAGCAACCTTCCAGAGGTAATATTGGGCATATTTACAGATTTTCTAAATGATTGTTTAAAGGTATTCATGGATGAATTTTCACCTTGTGGTGACAATTTTGAACCAGCATTAGCCAATCTTGAAAAAGTGCTAGAACAATGTGAGAAAACTAATGTTGTTTTAAGAACTAAAAAATGTCACATGATGATGTATGAAGGAATTGTGCTTGGGCATATATTTCTTCTACATGAATAAAAGTAGACCTTGCTAAGATTGAAGTAATTCTAAAAATTCTACTCCCCAAAACACAGAAGGAGGAAAGTAGCTTTTTGGGACATGCAAGGATAGGATGTTTATAGATTTTTTTTCAAAAATTACAACCCCATTATTTTATTTTCTTACTAACAATGTGGAATTTGTCTAGACAGGGAAATGTTAATGTGCCTTTACAGAGTTAAAGTAGTGTGTATCAGTAGCCCCTATTTTGCAAGCACCGAACTGGGATCTATCGTTTCACATAGCAACAAATGCATTTGATACAATTGTGAGAGCTGTGTTGGCTCAATTAGAAGACAAAAATTCATATGCCATTTACTATATCATCAAGAATCTAACTCCAGCAGAGTTAAATTATACATTTACAGAAAAGAGATTCTCTTACTAATGCATGCCATTAATAAATTTAGGCACTACATTATAGGTTATCAAGTATTTGTGCACACTGACCACTCTTTCGTTCGTTTCTTAATGAATAAACCTGTTACTAATGGTAGGGTTAAATGTTGGTTGTTGTTGTTACAAGAATTTTATATAACAATATTAGATAAACCTGGAAAAGATAATGTAGAGTCTGATTTTCTTTCTAAGCTAACTGTTAATAGTGATTGCATGCCCATTGAGGATTCTTTCCTAGATGAATATATATTTGGTATTTCAACTCACTCATCATGGTAGGGAGACATACTTAACTACCTTACTGCAGGGATATTTCCACAACATATGACCTCAAAACAAAAGAATAATATTGTTCAGCAAAGTGCAAGATACTCTTGGGTAGAAGGATACCTCTACTACGTAGGGCCAAATCATCAGATCAGGCGTTGTGTGAGAGAGGATGGGATTTTTGACATCCTCAGAGCCTATCATGAGGAACCTTGTGGAGGAAACTTTTCTGACAAAAAGATGAGGCATAAATTTGTTTCAACAAGATATTATTGGCCTATCATATTCCAGGATGCAAAGAAATTTGTGAAGGGATGTGACAGTTGTCAAAGAATGGGTCAACCACTTCGGTGAGATAAAATGTCACTACAACCTCAAATATCCTTGGAACCATTTGAGAATTTGGCCTTAGATTTTGTAGGACCAATTATTCCTTCATCTCAGCAGAAGTCCTACATTATAGTGTGTACATATTATGTCACAAAATGGGTTGAAGCAAAGGCACTAATCAAGGAAATTGAACATGTTGTTTTAGATTTTTTATTTAAAGAAATTTTTGTTTGCCTTGGAGTACCTTGATAAATAGTGATAGATGCAGGACCAGAGTTCACATATCATTTTATCGAGAGGTTAGTTGAGAAATTCATATCTATCAAAGAATTACCTCACCATATCATCCTCGGGAAAATGGTCAAGTGGAGAGCATTAATAAGGTTATTGAAGGAATTCTCCCTAAGATTGTAGCTAGCCACCGGAGGAACTAGGATAATAGACTTCCAAAAGCACTGTGGACATATAGAACTACATGGAGAAATACTACTATATTTTCACCATACTAATCGGTGTATGTTAAAAACCCATTATTTCCCATTGAGTTTGAAATAAAAACATTGAAAAACATTTCAAGTGAACCTAGATTTGACTATAGATTAGAAACATGGGTTGAACCAGTTAAATGAACTAGATGAGAAGATATTGGTTGCCATCCAGCAAACAAACATCATCCAATGGTAGAGGGCTAAGTAGCATGACAAGTTTATAAAAAATAAGGTGTTTTAGAAAGGAGATTGGGCTCTATTGTATGATTCATGATTCAAGGACTTCAAGGGGAATCTCTACACAGATGGCCAGGTCATTATGAGGTAGATACAATATTTGACAATGGGACTATGAGATTAATTACCATAGACAATGCCAAAGTGCCATTTCTTGTCAATGTATCATAAACCACCCTCAAAGGATTCATTTTTCAACAATTTCTTAGGATATGATCTCAAAGTTATGAGAGTAGGATAAAATTCTCCTGCGTTATCAAATTCTTAAATTCAAATAAGTGTAGCAGATGAAAACCAACTTTTGTTGGCAGTTGATTCACCAAAAAAGAAAAATAATAATCCTAAAATATATATATAATAATTATATAATATATATATATATATATTATATATTATATATATTAAAAATAAAAGTAAAAAATCTGCCTGTGAAAACCTCTTGTGGGGCATAGGTAGATAGTTGTACCAGCTAAATATCAATTTGTGAAAGCTGATACACATTTTCCTTTTAACAAGTTTTGTAACAACATGCTATCTATGATATATGTGTAACAACATGCTGGTTACAAGCCCATTTTTTTCATTGTATTATTTTGAGAATTCATTTGTAGGAACAAAATTGTAATGCCCTCAAATGAATACATTGTTGTAATAAATTACTACTGCAAACTTATTCAATCATCATGGAGAAATTATTTTGTTGTTACATCTGTAGCAGTTGGTCTGATGGAGATGATTATTGAATGAAACCAGTTGCATTTGTCTGCTTCAATAATCTCCATCACCAACACTCCATTGTCAGCATCAATTAAATCACCCTTTGATAAGTCATTCAAAAAAATGAATATTGTTTTTTTTTTCTTTATTTAGCGATTATGGCAATCAATACGTCATTTTGTTTTGATGGCCGTGAACAACCTTTGCATTTAAGTTTGGGGGGGTGAAGAACCATTTTGTGATTTGTGACATAACTTGGTTTGAAATGAAAATACCGGTTAATACTTACCACATTGCATGATTGATTACCTCAATAATTTGAACCGTATCCAAGTCAGGTTTTCACACCTTTGAATTAATGATGAAATCATAACCCGTATCACACAAATTTCTGACTTGATATCCTTTCCTATTGCCTTTATATCTGCCCTGACATGGCTCTGCACCCACATTGCACAGATATTTCAAGAATTGTGATGACAAATAGGCGAAATTTCATAGTGATCATTGCAACAATTAGTGAAGGGCCTATAACAGTAAAGGATGGGGAGAGAAACAGTGAGGAATGAACTAGATTCCACTGAGGCTTTGGAAAATTTCCCAGAAGCATACCCAATTTTCAGAGAAGTAGGGTGGATTAAATTTTTTGAGCGATTCAGGGGGTTAGATGAAAATGTTTCTTTGGAATTTGCTCGAAATATGAATAGGAACCAAGCAGAGGTCAGAGGGTACGGAGGAAGCGATTTCCAGAGTAACATCACTTCGACCTGAAGGGAAGAGGTGGTTCAACCAGAAAATTAATGACCCAGTCCTTAAAGCTAAATTCTTATAACGGGAAGAACAATTTGTCAAGAAGGGGAGAGGAATTGACTGCCTTTCCCTTGCTCAACTGTGGAATTATTTTTCCCTATTTATTATCAAGTACATTACATGTGAGGGATGCTCAACAATAGTTTTCAACTATCGTTTTCCATTGTTAATCCATCTTAAGCATGTGCAATTGGTTAATCTTCCCTATTTTCTGTTTGAAAAATTGAAACATATGGATGCCTTGGTAAAGGTAGCCTCGCATCCAGAGAGTTGCATTACCAATCATGGCCTCATAAAATTTATTGCAATGGAAGCTCTGGAGAAACAAGGAAGAATTTTGGAAAACTTTATTAGTGAAGGAACAGAAGCCCCACGACAGAGATAAGTTGAAACTCCTACAGGTGCTCTCGGGAAATTTGATGCAGCGAAAGAGTAGGGATAGTCTTCGAGAATTAGAGTTAATAAGAGGTCACTCGAGAAACCGATAGGTGGAAGAATACCAAAGAAAAGGGTTAAGGTTGTTGCTCAACTAGAACCCTTGCCACCATCCAAGAAGAAACCAGGCAAGAAAAGGGAACACAAAGAGAAGCAAGAAGAGACACAGAAGCATAAGAAGAGGAAAAAAACCAAGCAAGAAGATGCTTCTTCATTAGGTAAGAACAAAACCTGAATCTTGTTGCTTAAAATTAAGAAGCTAGAAGAAAAAAAAATGAATTAAAATGACAATTAGGAGGTTGAAAAATGAAAACAAAGGTCCCAGGTCTCGATACATTGGCTAGGGTATTTGATAAGTTAGAATCAGAACCCACATGGGGGACTTTATGTATAACATGTGTTGAGGGTTTGGTAACAACAGGGTACAAGATTTGCATTTTAGATACCATCTCAGAAGGAACCCACACAGAACCATCGGAGGCTACCACACAAGAACCTGTTGACATTATTACTGATACACAAGAACCAACAGTTGAAACGGAGCACCCCATGGATTTTAACCCAAAAACTGGTACACAATAACCTGTCAATGATGTTGTTGGTACACAAGAACCAACAAGTAAGACAAAGGTTTTTAAAGAAGAAAAATTATATTTGTTCCACAAGAACCTGTCAACGATGCTGTTGATACACAAGAACTAGAAGCTGAGGTAGAGAATATCAAAACACAAGATTTTGTTACACCCTCTACTACTATTAAACATGAAATTTCGCGAGACCCTTAAGGAGGGTGACATTCAGAAAAGTTTTGTTGGTATCATAATTGTAGAATTGGAAGCAATTAGCACTTTCTCTGAAAAAGGGAGTGATATATTTGAAATAAAGTCAGAAGGTTATTCATATCCTCAAGGATCACTGGGTCGAATAATTGCTAACAGAAATGTTGATAAAGTGGGAAATGAAGAAAGCTAAGATGGAAAATGAAAAGCAGAGACAACAA
The DNA here is from genome assembly GCA_000404065.3 of Pinus taeda. Lineage (NCBI taxonomy): Eukaryota > Viridiplantae > Streptophyta > Pinopsida > Pinales > Pinaceae > Pinus > Pinus taeda. The sequence continues at coordinate 19,824 of APFE031535862.1, read as the reverse complement.
CTACAACAAGAGGTCAAGAGGTTGACTGAAGATAAAGGCAAAATGTATGAGTTAGCCCTAAACCTTTTAGGTTGCAGGTTTCTATCTCCATTCTACCTGATGTTCTTGTGTGAGAAATTTTATTTTTTCCAGTTGAGAGCCATCCATGAGAAAGACCCTACAAGATAAATTCCACTAAAAATTTTCTAGATGTAATTTGCTCATGCAATTTTGATCAGCAGAGTTTGTTATGCAAACTCTTCTTACATAATATATTTATTGAGCATTCTAGTTTTCATATGGATGTAAACATTTCCCCCTACGTTGGAGATTTCCAGCTATGGGCTTTCATATCTTTTATGAGAAATCAAATTGATTGGCACCTTGCCACAAAATCATCTGCTATGAATGAAGAAAAGTTAACCCTGATGATAAGATCAGAACATGGTATGGACACTACTATGAGGCATGAATTCAAAAAGTTTCTCAGTAACTATGGCATGATAGAAAAATTTCCCTCTATAGGAGAACGATCGTTTGGATTTTCTTCAATATTCATGAAAAATTGAAAATTAAAGCATTAGTTGGGAGCCTGAAACGATGGGAAGCTTGCAGTGACACAGTACAAGAAAGGCGTCCCTCTAGATACCCTAATTTCATGATAGTTGTTACTCAAGTCCTTGAATATGTACAAATTGTCAAAATGATCAGAGGTTTCTCGATGGGTCGCAATTCAAGTTTCCTCTGATTTGGCTCCTGGTTGAGAAATATCAACATCACTTCCACCTAAACAAGTATGATGAACGTTCCTAGAAATAGCGGCTTGTGTCTACTGAGGGATATAGGGAAGATGATGAAGACATTGTTGGCACCTATGATTTCATGAGATTACATCAGCAACATGTCAATGTCACAATAGATGAGGACCTTGAGGCTTCTGAAGAATATGCATGAGGACATGCAGTGGCTTCAGTTGGGGGGAGATGTTGGGTGCAATATTTAAGGATATTTCAGGCATCTCTTTCCCCATTTTTGGCCATTTTTCCTCACTGAACCTACAATTTCCCTAGTACAATGTCACTCCCTCTGATAAAGAAGCAATCTTTCTCTTTTACATATTATTATTTTGTTTTCTGCTAAGTATTGAATGAAACAATGCTTTCTTTGGGATGACTAACTAAGGCATCTTTGGAAGAGTTATTTTCAATGTTTTTATTTCAGGTGTTAACAGAACCACTGATAGCCCTAGGTGAACAACTATTTTTGTTACTTGCTGTAACACGGTGTGAGTTGTTACACCTTTGTTTTTTACATTTTCTATTGTTACACCACGAAGTTGTTATTACACTGCGAACTGTCAAGACTGTAGCCGCCATTTTCAAAGACAACTGTCAAGGGCCACATAATTTCATGCAGGAAGTTAAGAATATCTGAGAAGTTACAATTGTTTCTAAACAAAAGTGGTGTAACCACAACAAATCTTTATAAAAAGTAGATTATAACAATTCATATATTTTTATTATTTTTGTTATCTTAATGAGCGTGAGAATCGAATATTCTCATGACTGATTCATTTTCCTAATTTTGGGGCTTTTTAAAGACTTTATAAAATGGATTAGTCTCATGTGAAGGGGGACAAAACATAGATAATACCGACATTCTAATCTTGTACTCTTCATCTATTTTTAATACAGGCATATATCTATTATACTCCTGCACCCTGCTAGGGAGGAAGGGACCTCCTCTCTAGCAGGGATCGCAGTGTTGATAGGATATTTGTTTTGTTCATGTGTTAGGTGTGAATTTCTTATAATTGTTGTACACATTCATTGTGGGATAGATACACTTCTTCTTTCAGATTTATTGTGTCTTGTTACATAAATTAATCAATTCCGTGTTATTTAATTCGTGTTAGATCTTTAGCTAATAGTGTATGACACACCTATCTTCATTTTGAACCTTTTAGGAAATGTGGATTCTTTCCTTGTTGAGCGTGTTTCCTTTCTACAGTGCGTCTTTTAATTCTTGCAAGTGTATATTCCCATTCTGCAAAGAGTGCTATAATTTATACAAGCGTGTTCAGTGATATTTCTTATGTTTTACCTGGTTGTTACATGTATCAACATAGATAGTGTAGATACCTTTGAAATAAAAATACTTACCCTAGTTGATAATTAATGATTGTGGTTTATTTACTTTAGGAAATGATAAAACAGATCAAACACCTAGTGTAGCCTTGGGGATGAGAACATAGGTGTGAGTACTAGTAAGAAGTTCTAGACAAGTGTGTTATTACTCCTATAAAAGTAATACAACTTATAAACCCTATTTTTATTTTTATATATATCTACGGTTGAACTGAGACTCTTTGTGCTCTTCTTAAACCCTTAGGTTGTTTTGTTGTTGGTTGAGAGCCAATGTGGTGTTATACTTGAGAGTTGTTGAGAAACACCTAAGGAATGGGATTTGTCCCTTATAAGTGAGTGATTGTTTTAGGATTCTAGAGGAAATTACCTCTTGAGAATATGAAACTATCTTAAGGGTGGTTGGTTGCAAGAAAAAGAAGCAATGTAGTTAGCCTATGTTTGGGTGGAGAGTTGAAGTCCCACTCTCAGTTGCTAGCCATCTACTTCATAAGATAAGTTCCTTACTTGAATCATGGTGTATTTCAATACAATGTAAATGTCTATTGTTATTGTTATACAACTTGTGCTTTTGATGAGGAGCATGTATTCATGTCTATTATGATAATATTGATCCTATTAATTGCCATGAGGTGAGAGATACATGGATGGTTAATTTATTGTATTGAAATGACTTGTATCGCTTGGCAAGGATGTGGAAAATGGTTTATTGTTGTAAATGGCAGGGGTGTGGAAAATTGCTATCATATTGCTGAGGGATTGTTATGTCTATGTGTGAAGGCCCTATATTGGTAGGTCACGGGTCATGATCTCAGTGCATGAGAGTCTTGGGATCCCCTATTTATAATGCAACTCAAGAGGGATAGCCCCAAATCTGTAAAAGTGTTAAAAGTGTCCCTATCTATAAAGTGCCCATGTCTATATATATTGTTGAGGGATTGTTATGTCTATGTGTTAAGGCCCTAGATTGGAAAGTCATGGATCATGATCTCAGTGCATGAGAGTCGTGGGCTCCCTATTGATAATACAACTCAATAGGGCTAGCCCCAAATCTGTCTAAGTTTCAAAAGCATCCCTGCCTATATATATGTATATGTATATGTATATGTATATGTATATGTATATGTATATGTATATGTGTGTGTATGTATGTATGTATGTATATATGTGTATGTGTATGTGTGTGTGTATATGCATATGTATGTATGTCATGTTGTGGCCCTTTAAAAGGACTCATATTGTTTTGTATGTTGGTAAGAAGGATTATGGGTGGAAGGAATTTATGTCGTGTCACAAACCCTCAAGGGTGTCATCATTGTATAGGTTCTTTCGAGAGGGATCAGGGTGAGAGATGGAAGGACCAATGAAGAATTATTTTATTGCAAGATAGGTATATACATGTTGAGGTTGTGGGACTATGAGGGGTTTTCCCTATAGTGCTTCAGCAGGAGGAAAGGGCTAGCATGAGATTACAAGGAGGGATGAAGGTTAGGATCCTCCATAACACCTAAGTATTATAACGGAAAACATTGTTTTACACAAATAGTCAGATCTTGGTGGGACCCACGATGGGATGAAGTAGTAGAATGACATGGAAGTATGATGACATGGCATGCAGGTAGCGTGAAACATGGAAGGTATAATGGTCCTTTTGGAGGGCCAAGAGGCCTAAAATTGACTGACATGTGGCATATTCAAGAACGGTTACATGGATGGTAAGACACCAACATGATTCACCTCGAGACCTTAAGAGGTAAGAGAGGAACATCATAAGAGAAAGCCAATATCGACATAAGTCAATAAATGGGAAGTCTCCCTAGCACTTGATGGTAATATGTATGTCACGGGGTCACGTACCTCAGAGGGTTCTCACCATGGTAATGCATGTGGTATAGGTGGTTGCGGTTAATGGGGACGAGGAAGGAGAATAGTTCCAAACAAGTGATGAAAATTGTTTCCATATCTCCTTGGAAACATGGCATGAGTTTAACATTATGGTCTTGAAAACTCGAAAAACCCTTATAACCTAACTTGGTTACAAAACGAAGTAAAACACCAATCTAGTGGGGCCCAAAGCAAGGGGGGATGATGTGGCAAGTCCCACGAGGGAAAAAAATGGTTTAGTTGATGACATTGAGCTACAAGGTGAGGTTGGTTTCCACATGAACACCATGTGGATTCCACATTCAATGCCTACTAATGTAGCAAGGGTTTATTGGCCAGCCCTTGAATGGACATAAATTTTGATCCATAAGTCAAATAGAGATAAAATTTATATTGTTGGAAAGTTATTGACGAGTTGATTTAGATGGTGGTGTTAGTTTTCAGGTTTAAGGAAGTTGAAAATTGAGGAATTTTGTGACCCCATTTCCATAATGACCCTACAAGTCAAGTTAAATTAAATTAACACGTCCCATCCAACATTGGTTATCCAAGGGAGTGGGTGGTAGTATTATAGTCTCATGTATCAAAACAAGGATGCTTGTAGCAGTTTGCAAGTTTCCCTCTAAACTCATCCATATTTGCACCAAGCTCATGATTTTCCTTCCTTTATGCATTGCAATGCTACTAGAACCCTGAGAATGGAACTTAGAGGTAGCTATACCTTGTATATGCCTTTATTTGATTTGTTTTAGAAACTGCTTATTTTTTGCAAAACTAAGCTTTATTGTTTGCATGCCTTCATTTCAGTAGTGTGTTTGCTTTCCTTAAAAGATAGAATAGGTGTTCTTTCATTTCATTTTAGATAGTGTAGTGTGCTTTCCTTTACTACAAATAGACTATGTTTGTGTGTTGTCTTTCCTCCTGCTAGTCATTTCTTGCAATTTTAGTTTTCATGTAGCATAGAATAGTAAAATTAGTCTTTGTACATGTAGATTTAGTTTCAGTATTTCCACCTACATAAAATTTAGAAAAAGGAATAATAGTGTCTGCTACACATATACTGTTAACCCCTCTTAGCTTTGCGTGAACCCTGGGTTGAAAATTAAAGTTGATACCCTTGGGAGTTGCAACATTCTTGTTGTAATACTGAGGCGGACACTTTTTGGTTCCATTATTGGGGAGGTATCAAGTATGTATTGTATTTTTATTTAATTGATGTGTTTTTAAAAAATATATAAAATACATTCTTTTATTTTATTACTTGAAGAAATATAGATATAACAAGAAAAATCTTACCCAAAACCCCTACTTCCACTAGCATCCAACCTCTTTCAATTGACTATGAGCCTCTTGTTTGTCCATTGGGACATTTGAGGCCCTTTTTAATGATAAAGTGAGGATATTTGAGGAGATTTCATAAGGATAAATACCTTGACACCCCTCCAACACTATGGTTAAAGCTAGACAACCAGAATTGTTCACATTTCCTATTAGAGAATCCAATGGAGAGGATAGAATGAAAAACATTAATCCATCTATTCTCCCACATTTCTATGGTTTGATTAAATAATATTCTGACACTTTCATGTTTTAGTTTGTTATAGTATGTATGACTTATACATATACAAATGATGAGAAAAAACCCAAATTGTTTCCTTCCAGCCTTAAGGATGCATCCTTCTCATGGTTCATGAGCCTAGAAGAAGACAACATGACCACATGAAAAAATATGTAGCAAGCCTTCAACAACATGTGTCGACATTATTGTAGAGAAGAGGATACCAAAGATGAGATAGGATGATCCAAGGATAAAATTAGTCTCTAGAGGATGTTGAGGAAATATTTCAGTTGAGTTACAATAGGGTACATAATCTAACATTGGATCCAAAATCCTTGAAGCTAGTCCTACTACCAGGAGTTAGGGAATAACTAATGGAAACACTCAACCTACTAGCCAATGGAGACATATATCTGCTTACATATTATGGTGTCAAAAATGTATTCAAAAACTATTCAAGGACTACTAGAAAAAGAGGTAGAGCAAACAAAATATCAATAAGTTCTTATTCCTCCTCCTTGATTACAAAAAATGAGATAGGAGGTATGTTAGAGTACCTAAATAACAACAAACGTTTTCCATGCATATGGACAACTTACAAATTATAAGAAATCAAGAGGAAGAAGAAAAGGAATTAGCCATAGTGTGCCCTCAATGCACTAAAAGACATCCCAGGAATGAATGTGCTCTAAATATAATACAAATATGATTTGTATGTGAGGATAAACATTCCACTAATAAATTTCCATTTTTTCGATGACTAAAGGTTGTGTAGTAGGGAACACAAGGGAGCATGGATAAATTATTCTTTTTCAACCAAAATAGGTCGCAATCCACTAAGAAATATCAACAATATATGAACTTCCTCTCTCCTTTCAATGCTCTTTATCAACCTTAGTTTACTCCAAACCCTTCACCCTGGCATATGACCACTCCTTGGTCATATCCTACTCAAAATTTTACTCCTCCCTTCCACCCATACCCTACTCAACCTCTTAAGTGATAAATTCCACCACAAGGATGGAGACCATAGGTTGCCCAACCACCTACCTTGATGCATCCTCCTCAAGAATATCAAGCACCCAAATACATTTCTCCAAATAAACCACAAATTATTTCCCAACCAAATTCAAATCCCAACAATAAGAAGACTCAACTATTCTACAGTGGAGAAACTACTTATGAAACTTATGTTGTATAAATCCAAGAAATAAACCTTAGGTCTAGGAAGGTCCTTCTAGATATTCATCTTCCTCCTCCAACATAAAATATCGAGGAGGAGAAGGAAGAACCTACATCTCAATTCACCCAACAAAAACCTCCCTATCCTAAAAGTTTGGTAACCCACAAAGCACAAACCCCAAAAGAAGTTGAACTTCTGGAAGAACTAAAGAATCTATGTGCTAAAATACTTCTCCTTCAAGACATCAAAGATGTTCCCATCTATAATAGGTTCACTAAAGAGGAATGTCTCAAAAGGCCTCAAAGAAAGAAAAACAATGCTCCTACTATTAATGTCATAGGGAGGCTAATTGATCTTATGCTTGGGAGAATAATCATCCCCAAGTACTTAGATATTAGGACCCCATTATTAGATGTGCACATCAATGAAATTGTAGTTCCAAACACTCGCATTGATTCTAGACCTGGAATCACTATCATGACTAAGGAAAGTGTGATCAAACTTAACCTGCAAGGCTCTCTAAGAAATATCTCTACTTTTCTACGACTTTCTGATAGACCTACATTAGCATCTAATGGAATCATAGAAAATTTAATGGTCTCTATTTATTCTTGAGAGTATCCCACTAATTTCCTTTTCCTTTAGCCTGAGACCAAATTTAATCACTAGCCACTCATCTCATAAATACCCTTGTTAGCCACTGCTAATGTATACATTAGTTATAGGGATGGGAATATGACCATCACCATTGGAAATCAAGAAAACAGCTTGTGTTATACCCACCAGCTCAACCTCTTGTTGAGGATGACTTACCTACATGGGTAGAGGAAGAATAAGAATAAGATTGCTCTTTCCTCTCATCATTGTATCCAATATGTTAATTAGAAACCACCATTAGTAGCAGGAAAATTGGTGAAGATAATCTGATTAATAATTTTTTGCAAAACCAGTATCCTATTACCATGAATACTGATGGCTTGAAAGAAGAATGGTATATAAAGAATCATATATTTTATCAATACAATTCATGGAAATATTTTTTAACTGATGATTCTAATAAAAATAATGTAAAAATGATATAAATCAACCCCTCTAAAACATTAAAAAATGGCCCCTTTCTCTCAACTAATCATGAAAACCAATTTCCCATTGTCTTAAAACAACATATTGATGAATTTGCATGGGACTACAAGGGGATGAAAGTACATCCTTATATATTCACTCACCATATATATATCAAGGAGGATCATAAACCTTTTTTCTAGCCACAAAGGCGAATGAACCCTACACTGAAAGATATTGTGAAATATGAATTGTAGAAATTTTTGGATGAAAGATTCATCTATCCGATATCAAACAATGAATGGGTGTCTCCTTTGGAAATTTTACCTAGGAAAAATGTAAAATGTAGAATGTATTTTGACTATAGTTAATTCAACAAAGCCACTACGAAGGATCATTTTCCCTTGCCTTTTATTGACTAAGTCCTTCGTGTACTTTCAAATAAAAATTCCTCCTTTTTGGATGGATTCAATGGGTACAACCGAATATATATCAGCCCTTAGATTAGGATGAGACTACCTTCACTTGCCATTTGGGGACATTTTCTTATAAATTTCTCACATTCGACTTGTGCAATGACCCTTCCACCTTCGAAATGGTTGTGTTGAGTATATTCTCTGATCCTATGCATGAATTAATAGAAATCCACATGAATGGCTTTACACCCGATGGGGATTATTTCCAAGAGGCTCTCTCTAACCTAAGCAAGGTCTTGCAAAGGTGTGAAGAAATGAACATCACCCTGAGCCATGAGAAATGCCTATTTCTGATGAATGAGGGAATTGTCTTAAGGAATTTCCTCTCTTCAAAAATAATTCAAGTGGAACCAAACAAAATAGCCATCATAAAAAATGCTCATGTTCCTAAAAAACAAAAACATTTCAGAGCTTTTTAGGCCTTGCTAGATATGATTGAAGATTCATTAAATATTTTAGTAAAAAATTACTTCTCTTCTATTTTCATTACTGACAAAATATATCGAATTTTATTGGGCATATTTATGTCAAGAAGAATTTGATGAAATAAAAGAAATACTAATGACAACAACGGTCCTTAGAGGTCCCAATTGAACTCTTCCCTTTCATATCCATACAGATGCATTAGACATGCAAATTGGAGCAGTTATGGGACTATTTGAAGGTAAAATCCCCTATGCAATTTAATTCATTAGAAAAAATATATCGAAGGATAAGTTAAGCTATACATTAATTGAAAAAGAGTTTATTTCCATTATGCATTCTTTAAACAAACTTAGAAATTACATCACTGGTTATCAAGTATTCATGCATAATGACCATGCACTAATCAAATACTTAATTAATAAACCGGATGTGAATGTTCACATAATTAGGTAGTTATTATTGTTCAATATATTTAATTTTACTATTGCTGACAAACCCAGAAAGGAGAATGTTATTTTGGATTTTCTATCAAGCATAACCTTTTCTACAGATGAATAAGTGATACTCGATGACCATCTCCTTGACGAGAATCTCTTTTCCATATCACTCTTGTCTCCATGGTTTAAGAACATTGTCAATTTCCTAGCTACTGACCAATTCCCTCCTCACCTATATTCAAAGGAGAAAAGTAAGATTGTCAGAAAGAGTGTCTCCTACTCTTCGATTGGGGTAAACCTCTCCATGTTGGTGCTTGATCATATTCTAAGAAGATGTGTGAGGAAAGATGAATTTAATGACATCCTCTCATATTTCCAAGATGGACCTTGTGGGGGGCATTTTGCTGCAAAGAGGAAAACTTACAAAATCCTACAAGTAGAATAATTTTGGCCAACCCTTCACAAGAATGCCCAAATATATACTTAACAACGTAATGAGTGTCAAAGGATGGTGAAACCTACTAAGAATATCAGATGCCCCTCAAGCCTCAAGTCTCTTTGATCCATTTGAGAAGTGAGGCATGGACTTCATTGGCACATTGACCCCCCACCTGGGAAAAATAAGTACATCATTGTAAGCATAGACTACTTGATAAAGTCGAATGAAGTGAAGGTAGTGAAAGTAACAATAGAATAGAAAATGGTTGAGTTTTTAATGGAAAATATCTTCTACAAGTTTATTTTACCAAGGGAATAAGTGATAGACCAAGGCTCCCTGTTTACCACCAATCTGGTCAAAGGGATAATGAAGAAACACCATATTTGACATCAAAAGTGTACTCCATATTACCCCAAGAAAATGGGAAAGTGGAAGTCATGAATAGAGCATTAGAGAGCACTCTGACCAAAGTAATCAATAACAACAAAATGGATTGGGAAAAAATACTTATTGAGGCCACTTGGGGTTACAACACCACTTGGAAGACGATGATTGGATTTATCCCCTATGAGTTAGTCTACGGTAAGAAGATTTGTTTTTCAATTGAATTTGAGTACAACACCTTAAGGATGATAGCTCAATTTGATATTGATTTAACTAAAGCATAAGTTGATCCATTTCAATAATAGAATTCACTAGATGAGTATAAAATGCAAGCCTTATTGCACACTGAAGTAGTCTACAGAGAAAATTCTGGCATGACAAGCAGATTAAAACCAAAGCCTACCAAGAGGGTGATTGACCCCTCCTGTATGACTCTATGTTTAGGGATTTCAACGGTAATATCATGACCAAATGGCTAGGGCCTTATCTGGTTGAGAAGTGCTACAATAGTGGTTCAGTCAAAATCGAGACTATAGATGAGGAACAAGTTCCACTTTTAATAAATTGATACTTGTTGAAATTATAAAAAAATCCCTTGTTGAGGGTTGAGGTTACCAATTTATAAGGAACTAAATATTATTGAGAGCATCAGAGTTCCCAATCCATTTAGTCTCTTACCAGTAAGAAAATAAAAAATAAAAAATAAAAAAACCTCAATTGAAAACCTCCTTTGAGGCACTTGAGTTAGATTCACTAGTTAAAAACCTCTATGAGGAAGTTGTTATTGCTATGACAAACACCCACCAAATTTTTTCTTACACCCAGATTTTGGAACCTACTTGCAACCTATGATCTATTGTTCCTTGATTTCTCTTATTCACTTCATGATTGGTTTATTATTATCTAAATGCTTAGATCTTCCTCTGAGCTTCTAGTTATTGAAGTCACTTTCTTGCACATGCTCAATTTTGGATGCATTTACAAGCGCTTTTCTTTCAAGCAAGCCCAATATTCTAAGCACACCCTAGAAAGTTGACCATTATGAAATCCTTACTATAATTCATTTCACAGATGCAAATGACAATAATTGTGCAATTCCTAGAAATATAGACTACGCAGTCCTTTTCAAAAGTTATTGCACAATCCCAAAATTGAAAATTCCCTCACTATTGGTTGCAATTGTATCAACTCTTTGGTAATTTTCTCAATTGTCAATTTTGTGCGCTTCAGTTTACATTAGTGTCATTTTCATTTTTTTGACTGTCATTTTTTCTTACTTTCACTTCCACAAGTGGAACTTTTATGTTCTCTTTGCTATAACATGTGTCATTTTAACTTTCCTTAGCTTTTGCAAGTGTAGTTTTCATATTTTATTATTGTCACTTTTGATGGTTTTTACTCCTACATGTGCCATATCTTGTTCCACCACTAGAGGTTTCTCTCGCACATTATTCTGAAGTGGTCGATCATATATATCATAAGAATATGTGCTAGAAACTTCCCTACAGCTTAGCGCACTATTTGGTTGTAGCCAACACTCTTGTCGTTAATTGTATTCTAAGTGCCACAAAGTTGTGTTTCAATTGTTGCACTTAGAAATAAGTGTCGCTTTATTGTCATTTCAGGGTATGCATGTGAATTTTGAGTATTATTGTGTGTTTTGATGTTATCAAAGTGTGAGGTCACCATTTCATGACTTTATTGCATGTTCCATTCTCTCTTTCCTCACTGGTCCCACACTTGGGCATTTCAAAGCCTTCACTATCTATGCAACTTGCTCAATCTTCAGACAATATTTCTCCTTCCTAGATTTTTGCATTTTGCATTCCCAGGTAATAGTTAAGCCTCTTTGTCTTTTGAAATTTTACACTGTGTAGTCTTAGAGGATAGTCTCCCTCCTCCATCAACACATTGAACAACCTTGGAAATTAAGCCATTAATTCAACTATCTGACTCTATCAATTGCACAATTATTGTCCTATCATGCCCAAAATTCCACAATTGTAGTGGGAATTCAAGCCTTCTGTCACAAACCTCGTTATAGCCATTTTTTTAATTCTCTTTTAATCATGTCAATGATATCATTCCAATTCATCTATTATAGACACATATAATCCTCATGTCTATCTTTTCATTTCACTAACCAACTCCACCACTCTTTCTTGTGGTTGTCACCTCAACTTATTTATACTTCTTGGTATACTGAATCTGAATACTCTAGGCCCATATAAATGCCATACCTCACATTATATTATTATTAGGGTGTACTCCACTCATTAGGGTATCCCTTACTAGGTTCCTTATTTCATTGAGGTATCATGGGGGTTATTTTTTTCCTCTAGTCCTTAAATTATAATTGCTCAATTGTTTAGCTCATGTGTAAATAAATAAATTTCTCACCCTAAACTAAACATCCCAAGAATATGTTAGAGCCCAAATAATCCATGCCACAATTTTTCCCAATCCACTAACCCAAAAGGTCCACACCATTTTTGGCATACCCAACCATTAAACTTATAGATTAAAGACTAAGAAACTAGAATTTGGATCGACTATCGACCAAGACCTTCCATGATTCTAGTATCTTTGAATTATTATCTTTACCTCTATAACCAAGCTTGTATTTCATATTTCAGCATAGGGAGGCCCTTATTTCCCTCATGAAAGTAGCTATGTAAGGTTCCACCCCTTCCAGCTACATTGAGCCACTGGTCCTCTTTAGGTCTTGACATTTTCGATGGACACGCTCCAATATTTCAAACATAACTTATTATAGCTATGTACCTTTACATTTCTCCATTGGTTGGTTATTATGGATAGAACGTAAATAATGGATGGTGTAATTAACTAATTCCTTGTACTAGATAATGTGCATTGAGGTAAATTCAGTTTTAATGCTCTTGGTTTGCATCCCACCTCCGGTTTGGCATGTTCCACTCTGCTACCACCACGACATCCCTCTTCAAATGGGCACAGGAGATTGTGGGTTATTGTGCAATAGTGGAGATGTCAATCGATGGTGGACATTAAATTTCTCTAACTCTAATCTTTTTGTATTTTCACCATGGACAATGGAGAGTATGCCTTAGTCTTCTTGGCTCCTTGAGTCTCTTTCCCATGCCCATTGAACCTGGTGGTTTCACCCTTGATTCATACATTCATTAAACGACTAATCTTCAGTAGTCGGGTACAATAAACCCGATGGCCATTCATCTACATACATGATTCCATTTCCTGTCACGGGGAAATTACCTAATTTCTTGAAGACCTCCTACAGTTCTGTGATTTTTTTTTTCCCTTTTCCTTATGGGTTTTTTCATATGTGTGTTTCCTACTACTTCTTCCACACATGGAATAATCACTCGGGTAGGTGAAAAACTTAAACGCTTCCCTAAAGGTTTAGAAACCCTCCAGGCTTCTCCCTTAAGGTAATTTTTAAATGGCATAGTGAATTCATCTCTTGTTTTATGAATATTTTCTTTCCCCTACATAAATTTATCAATTCTTAATTACTCTCCTACTATTGTCTGGCTCCAGGTTTCATACCAATACCAACAAGAATGGGGTATTCTAATTTGTTCGAATTTCTTGGTTAAAGCATCCCATCTTTCCTTAGTCATCATGGTATTGAAAAAATTCCTTCACACATCAGTTTGTTTTTAGAGGAATTCAGGACATCTTAATTGGGTACCATAGGTGCAACGAGCTTCCACCTGGTGTTTTTTTTCAGAATTTTGGATTGGTTTTCAGTGATACCCCTACCCAGGTAGTTGAAAAACCCTTGATTACCAATTCAAGGAATTTTATCATTCTCAACTTTCAATATTCATCAAGGACACTAAGTTCCTAAAAGAGGCAAGTTCCTCTAAGTGTTAGCCAGTGCGTGGTAGGAGGGCTTGATGGGTTATGCTTCTTGTGTGATCGAGCCCCAAATTTCAAAGAAATTACTTCCATTTAGCACACTCATAGGTCTCATTCAATACTTTCAATTTTCCTTCTAAGTTATGAAATTAAGTTACCCTTAACACAGGGTTTTGTTTTGACTTTTTCTATTAACCATCTCCATTATAATTTGTGACAGGGTTTGGTACTTCAGCCACCTCGAATTTTCCTAGGTGACCAAAAGGTAAAAATTTGGTTTGTCTAATAATCTTGTTTTCTTGGTTCTATTATGGCTGATGTTTCCTGGGTTTAATTTTTTTTTTTGTTCATATTTCTACAGGTAAGCGCCTTCTCACTACCATGATGTCTCGGACAAACTACTTCATATTAAACTAAAAAGGGTTGACCCCTTGTACCTAATATTTTCCTCACCTTGATAAATTGGACATTTTTATAAATAAGTTAATTCAAAGTTGTTAAATTTCATTTACATGATTCTTTAGATGGTAGAATAGACCGAGCATGGTACTTGTAATAATTTGTTGTTCCAATGTTGAAATCCGTAATACCTTCTACCATGACACTTTTGTGAAATTTTTGTTCAAGAGTGTGCTATGGTGATTTAATTTATGTTTGATTGCTCATGTATCAATATTATGTTGATGGTTTCAAGTTATTTTCTCAGTAATTCATTTCCATCACTGTTTGACCAGTCTTAATCTTAACCCCAACTGAATGGGGTGGAATATAAATAAATTTTCTCCTTATTGTTTCATACAGTCGATCATGGTACCATAGTTATGTCAAACTATACTTGTTTAATTATTCTAAGTGAGAAAAGTTTGGAAATAGTGAAGGTCGAGTTCCAAGATAATAATTACTAATTTGATTTACATCTGTATATTAGTCTCTAAAATGATTGTTGGGTCCTTATAATACCTTTATGACCATATTATATCCCGTGGAAAATATTTATTTCAATTGTGGTTTTGTTTTCTCATCTCACTGTACTTAGGACTTGATTCCTTCATTTGGTAGTCTACTCCTTGATTTATGTATTCTTATATTACCTATCAGGTCGTTTATATGGTAATTGTAGTTACCCTTGTTTTTCTTACCTATTTTATTTATAAAATCAAACCCCATGCATTAACCTCATAACACAACTACTTGAATTCTTACAAATTTAGTTTCAGGTATTGTAATACCTACTTCCCTGATTTGTGCTCTCAGACATGGTAAGCTATCTAAATTTAATATTCTTCCCTTCTTGAAGTTAAAGACAATTCCATCAATCTAAAACTAATAATTCATTTACACTCGGTTTGCTTGCATATGTGATCAGTTTATATGTGTTTCAATTCCAGCAAGGATACCATAAATATATGTGCCTGTTGATGATGTCGTAAAGTCTATTTCTGACTTAGAATTACCTAGTTACCTCATAGGTCATGCCATTTATTACTAAATATGAATACCATAACCAACTTAAAATATTCATAAATTTATAGTAACCTAACTGACTGAATAAATATTCACACTATTTGCAAAGAATAACTTTTTCTTAAGCATAAGACAGTAAGTAATTGAAATAGAATTTATAATAGAATACTCCCACCAGGATCACATATAGAGTCCAATTGATAATCTCTTGCGTTTTCCTCCCAACCTAGAACTGTAATCCTCGCGTTCACCCCCATGTTGAGATATCCTTTCAAGGGTATCAATGATAATCCTTTATTGTTCCCTCTATTGGTATTTAATACATTCCTTTCATGATTTCTTTCCTTCAGCGATGTCTCGCTTTTGTGGTCTTTCCACCACTTACCTAGGCTTTTCCATAAAAGTCTGCCTTTCTCCCCTATGACACTTTTTTTTTTTCCAAGCTTAGCATATTTCTCCAGCTAAGCAACTTAATGGATTTTTCTCTCCCATCCATTAAGCCTATCTAAAATCTTCTCTAGAGTTGTTATCATGAAATTATTTTCTAAATCTCATCTACCAATGAGATTTTTATTTTTATTTTCTTTGGCTAGTATTTCATATCTGAGTGTTTCATTCTCAAGTGCTTCCAACCCCTTCTAATTATTTATTAATAAAATTATTTACTTACATAATCATATCAATGTTCTTCATTTCCTTTTTCCACCATGTATTAACAAAAAAATTACATCTATGGAGGGATATTATACGTCCCTGTGTCACTAAATTTCCCAACTACACTGTTTCCTAAGCCTTCCCTCCAGTAACTATGAATTTCACAATTCTAGTGAGCAACCTTGCCTCCTTGTCCCTTTGAGTTTCCCAACTACACAATTCTCTTCACTAGTTTGATCCTATTACTATGCATTCCATATTTCCAATGAGAAAGGGGTCACTACTGAGTCACTGAGTCCCTTAACTGTGTAATTCACTGAGTCCCTCAACTGCGTAATTCACTGAGCTTGTCACCAATCCTTAAGCATTATGCATTTATAGTGACTAGTCTTTCTAATTGAGATCCCTCACTATGTAATCCAGTGCCCTAACTTTCTCCTTATTATGCATTATGAAATTCTATTCAACAGTGTTGCCTTCTTCAGTCCCTATGATGCCTAGCTTTTCAATCCTTGTCTCCTTCTTTCATGCCCACTGCTAATTGTACTTCATCTTCAATTAGTACCTTCCACGAGTAAGAGGAGGTAGAATAGATGGTTTTTGGACTCATATTGGCTTGTCAAGAGTGGTCTCCATCTACAGCTACCATGATCACAATATGATAGGGTAATGCTTAAGAGAGGATACAAGAGAGAACTTGGGAAGAAGGAGTAGAGGGAGAACCATCATGAATAAAACAAAGGAATCTTCGATCAATACAAAGAGGTTGAATTGGAAGGTTACAACATTCACCTAGACCCTTTGGAAGGTGATGAAGAAGAGTAAGCAAGATCTATCACAAATAAGTCAAATTCAAAGCAGCAAAGAAAGCAACTTGGCATTGCCACATCATCATAAAGTTCCATGTCATCATTGTCAAGTTGTGGCTTGTACCAATGTCATCGTAAAGTCATAAGTGTCAATGTGTCTTTCCACTTGATGTGGAACGTACTTATGTATTATCAAAAGGAAATGACAAAACATAAATATGCGGAATTCCAAGAGTCACATGTGGAATATGAAAAGTTTCATATGGACCAAAGAGTCATATAAAAGTTCAAAGGTCATTTAGGAGTCCAACAGTCATTAGGGAGTTGAAGAGTCATAAGGGGAGATGAAATTTTATTCCTCTTGTTATAAAAGAAACCTCATAACTCAAGAAAAGGGATTTTGGAGTCATGGACTTTGGAGATCTAGCCTTGGATTCTCTAGATTGGCATAAGCAAGAATATGATTCTTTCGAGAAGCAAGGAGTGACTTAATGTTCCCCTATTGGAGCTAGTGTCTCACCATTGTAATTATGTACATGGATATTTCACCTAATAATAAGAAGATCATCAAGACAACACATTTTCATGCATGCATCATGAATATTGTAAGACTATTCTTTAGATGTTTGTAGTATATGTTTTTTTCATTTCTGCTAAATAAATTGAACTATTTCATTGGTTTCAGTACTTATTTTGTTGAATATGTGTTGTACGTTCTTTAATGATCGTTGTGCCTATGTGAACTATTTCACTAGATAATTAATGAATATTTCCTTGATTTTTTGTGCCTCTGTTAGGAAAGTACTATTACTTTCCTTCTAGATTATCACTCTTACTTCCCTCTCATGAAAGTCTCCTTGTACACATTGCAATTGGTGTTTCACGGTGTCAACTTTCTTGTTGATTTCAAAGGTTTTGTGCATACTATCTTGTGTTATTCATTGCATCCAAGGCAAACATAGATTTATGGTGGTTGAATAGATACTCTGGATGGGACTCCTACTCCAAATAATGTGATGTCTAATTAGGAATTCATTTCGGGGACACCCCCTTGGTTAATACATTTCAAGCACTGTCAACAGAAGCCCATAAGTCTGAAAAAGGAAAAAATATAAAACATAATAACTCTTGGTGAAAATATTCTCTAAGGCACTTGGAGCATACCCATCGGTTGAAAACCTCCATGAGGCAACTAGTCAACCTAAAAAGGAAAAAAAATAAAAATTGAAAAATGAAAAATGAGAAAAGAAAAAGGAAGAAAAATTGTTTTTGCCTCACCTTGACTTATGTGCAGGTAGCATAGAAAAAAGAACAAGATAGGTTTAAAAGTTCATCTTGTATCATCGGCCAAATACATTGGCTCAAGCACTCCAAAAGGGCCTAGATGGAACCCCTGCACTATTTTCCACATTCTCTCATCATCCACCACATGAGACCTCCATCACTAACTCCTTCCCATACATCTTTTTCAGCTTTGCTGAACTGCTACACGAAAGTCATGTAATGCTACAAAAAGACCTAGTTTTGAGAAAAAATTTGGTATATGATCTAGACAAAGACACCACAAGCATATTAAAACCTATATCTTTCATCATCATGCATCATACCTTATTTCCTCCTCTATTTTTTTCCATTTCTAACCCTACAACTTCTCAAATTCTTCATTTCTTCCACCATAGCCACATCAAAATCCCTCTCCATTAGCATCACTTGTTACTCTGTGATACATCAAGTCTTATTTCTACTTCAAAATGGTATCTTAGTGAGCTTGAAGGACCTATGTGACTACTATATGAGACTAAATTGTCCTATAGAAGCTTGAAGAAATCCTACCGACTCAAGTTCTAGAGCAGCAAAATAAATCCTAAAGAAGACCACATCCTCTAGCAAAGGTCAACAACTTCAACAAATCATTCACTATAACTTTAAAAAAAAGGGGCCTGAGTAACTATTAGATTACTTTCAAGTTGCTATAGCACTATCTATTCACCAACAACACCTTGAAAACACATTCAAATGAACAAATAGCACCCTCTAATGCCATCAAAGGTAAGTATCAAGTATGGAAATATCTGGCACTCACACTGTGAATTATTTCATAGCATAAGGAAAATTTTGTATGTACAGGAGGTAGTGTTACACAATATTTTGTCACACCTCTCACACTTCCCTATGACATAGCCTGAAGTTCCTGAAACATGGCCATCATGCAGTGTAATCATACAGATATGCAACTCAGATCCTCACTAAAAAGATGATGGAAAAATGCCTTGAGCCTTCCCTGAAGAAAAGGGCTCTAAAACCCTAATTTTAGCATTATGGCTACCCTGATACTAGGAACCCATACTGGTCTCTAATTGCACTATAATAGCCTCATGATGTTAGCACGCGTTTGGCTTGAATACCCACGATGATCCCTAAAAGGCAATTTTTCCCAAAGAGGACAAGAAGCTTTGTGATCTAAAGGCTTCCAGAATGACAAGTTGGAGGTTGTTCGGCATGGATGAGGTCTAGTTCTCTCAACTTGGGCCTT
Source organism: Pinus taeda (assembly GCA_000404065.3). Classification (NCBI taxonomy): domain Eukaryota; kingdom Viridiplantae; phylum Streptophyta; class Pinopsida; order Pinales; family Pinaceae; genus Pinus; species Pinus taeda. The sequence goes on along the minus strand of APFE031535862.1, from coordinate 531 downwards.
TGGTCTTATCCCTATGAGCTACCTCCTTGAGATGAGGGCTTTCTCCTATATTTGGAGAGATCCTAACTCCCTTTCCCTACCTATATATTCATCCTATCCTGGTCCCAAATGGTTGGTCTTTGGCTATTTTCACCCTTATGCAGAGATTGTGCCTACATGCTACTCATTTGGATTGGAGAAGGAGTGCTTGTAGAGCTTAAGGTTGGACTTGGACATTCACTCAAGGAGAGATTATTGACATTAAGGCTTGGTTATATGCTTCCTCCTTTATTCTATTAATATATACAACTACTGGTTCACTTTCCATAAATGTGTATGTTAATGCATCACTTATCTTAATCCTCCTTGATCTATTAATTAAGTTACTTTCTATTATTCTATTTGCACTTGTATGCTTTGTTGTGTCTCGATCTCTTGTTCAGGCATTCAAACTCTATGAGCGGTAGGATCGAGACTGTGGTGCAAGTGATTTGAGGTCTTCAACAAAGGAGGACGTTATACAATCAGAATGAGATAGGCCATCTTCTTCTT
>APFE031535853.1:0-22242 GCA_000404065.3 Pinus taeda | reverse complement strand
ATTGTGTGCAACGACATGTGAAGCAATCTGGTTGAGAAGGCTTCTCAATGATGTAGGAAAAGAACAAAAGAATTCCACCTCCATCAACAGTGACAACCAGAACATCATTAAATTGGCACACAATCCAGTGTTTCATAAAAACACCAAACATATAGACACTCAGCGAGAGAAAGTACCGTGAAAGGAAATTATTGTTGAATATTGTAAAACTTGTGACAATGTGGCTGATATTTTTACAAAGCCTCTTGCACGAGTGAAGTTTGAATTGTTTAGAGGGATGTTAGTAGTCCACGAGAACCCTTTCTCCATTAAGGGGGGGAGTTAAAAATAATTAATATTATTTTGTATTAATGGAGAAATGGTTACATAGTTGTAACATATCTCCTTAGTTTAGGATTTGTTCCTAGAATTTAGGAGTTTGGTTGCAACTTCTTGATTTCTAAAGTCGTACTTAAATGATGTAATCTTTCATTGATTGTAATAGAGTGTACCAGAGTGATCTCTCTGTTTTGAGTGTAGTCTCCAGGTGCACAGACCACACCTATGAGCTACATCTCCTTCTCTTCAATTCTGTTCACATTTTATCTAGGGATGATAGGGATGATTGTGATGATTGTGTAGGTCATCCACTTGAAGGTATATCAGCCTCCAAAAACTATAGATGGATTCAAATATCTTGAAAATCAAGGCGACCATTTTTCTCAATGTAGGTGATTTTCTTCTACAATAATACAGTTTGTTTATATATACAACGCTTAAGTGAGAATTAGATCTCTTGGTGGAATTAGAATCCTAAAAATATTAGTCATTTCATACAAAGATGTGTAAGTATGCAGTTTTCTTAGCTTCTTCTCTTACATTTAATGTGTTCATGAGATATTAACCTCGATTAAGGTAATCTTTGCTTATATAATCACCCTGTTCATGATATATTTCGTCAACGTTGCCACAATGTTAGACTAATAAACAATCCTCAGCGCCATATTTTAATATGCACATTCACCGCACTGAACCTTGCAAATCCACTAAGAAAAAGTGAAAGTAAGAGTTCCTTCGATTAAAAAAAAAAAAACTTCAATAAAACTACAGATGTCATTCCGCTTTCGACTTGCCACAGAATTAGACATCTCAATAAAAGTAACATTTACAAAATTTCGCTCCATCGTTTTGTTTATAACTCCGCAAATAATATCCTAGATATATATTTTGTGTACTATTGTTCGAGTGTTTCTGCTATAGTTCTTTGATAGAGGTATTGGCTCATAACCAGTTTTTCAAAATCACTGATATGATTTCATTTAATTAGTTGGTTTCCATTTTCAGAGCTTTTGTTTTCATCTTTCTATGGTTCTCACAAGGATATTTTCCACAATGAATTTTATTACTGAATCCCCAAATTGGGTAATTATCGCAGTTTTGATTTCGGTTTAAGATTAGTGGGAAGAATTACCGCACTTCTAGGGAATCCGTAATTTCCACCCTGGGAATAGTTACTGATTTGTAACCTTTACCAACACTTGCGGATTTTGATGTAACGGCAAACCTCCACAAAAACTTGGTTATGAACACTGGAAAAGATATATAGAAGTCACAATCCATAGTATAGTTTTTATGAATTGCAAAACATGTTAGTAATACTTTTATTTAAAACAAAACACAGAATCAGTTGCTGGAAAAGACAGAAGTTTAATAGCAAAACATTTACGGATGGACGAGTAGAAATTGTCATCTGTCTATGGACATCAATATAAATACACCAGTGATTTTAATGATGAGATGCAGTCTTTCGTTTGCAAGACGGCAACATAAAGCTTTCCTCTTTCATCTTAATAACTAGGCTTAAAAGGAATGAAACCAGACATCTAACTGTATAAATAACCACTTGTAGTCATTAATCCAATTCAAGAAGCCAAAAATCCCCAAAAAATAATAAATAGCCCTCTGCAACAGTTTTCACCAAAAAAACCAAGATCCAGGGAATTTTCTACGTTTTACCAAGAAAATTCATGGTTTTTAACTACCAATTTGTTTGGAGAAACACAACATTAACAGCATAAAATTGTTTAAGGTGGAAAATTAAGGGTAAAAAAGGACAAACCTCTCTATCCATATCTATTTTCACTTTTACATTATATTACAACAATTCAAATATAGATATAGATATATAGGTAACCACTTTCGGATTAAATACTATGTATGTATAGGTTTATAAATACAGCAACAAGTTCAAAGCACTGCTGTGTGAAACAAAAAAAAAAATTGAAATAGAATGGCTTCTGCTTTAATTAATAAAAAAAAAATCAAATTACGTCCGCAGCAATTCACGGAATTTCTAAATAATAAATATTTTGTTTATAAAAATATGACTTTATTTTTGGGGAATTGAAGTAGGTATGAGCATTTTAGGTGAAAGAGCGAAATACCGCTGACAATTAAATGACAGAGTACAACTTGTTATATTATGTGATGAAGGAATCATATTATGTTATTGAAATGGCAGGCGTAACTTCTATCGTGGCATCGCTGGAACTCTGGCGTAAATATGGAGCGCTGAAGTAGGCGTTAGATATTGGTGCACAGCCTCTGTTGCGCGGAGAGCAGGGTGAGCACAAAGCTTTTGCACAGGTGTCAGCAGGAGAGGAGAAGGGTAGATGAAAATGGGAGGTGCCTTGATTGTCGGCTTAATTATTTTGTTTCAAAATTCCACGAGACATCTCGATCCACTATCAAACACGCTCAAACTAAATATAATTAACAATATCACATAAAAAAATTACAAACTCCTTAGAAAGAACTAAATATAATTTAAGGATGTGACCTAACAAACTATGAACCTGGCCAAACCATCCATAGTTACCGAAATTCGAATTCAATTCATTCGGCCCTATAAAATCTAATCGAGAAAAAAATGGACAGTTTACATTTTACAGATACTGAAACCTATTAATTTTTTTTTTTAATATTTAAAATTTAAATGAAAAAAATCATTATATTGGAAATTTTAATGAAATTTTATTATTTTGTTTTTTTAACAAAAAATAATTTTGTTTCTTTATTTTTAACTATTAATTTTTCATGTTACTTATTTTCAATATTAAATTTCTTTGTTAAAATTTTATAGACTTTACTGTGAAATGGTTTTGAAATAATAAGATCAAACTGCATTAATTTATTATTGGTGTTTGAAATAATGAAAATCAAAATTACATTAAAAATTTTAATAATATGAGCCACAAAACATAAATTAGAGTCTTTATGTAAATTTGAAATATAAGAATATAAAATTAAATTGAAATGCAAAATTTAAATTATTTTATAATTGGCTTCACGTATATAAAATTATTTTATATATCTTTTTTATAGAAAAAATCACCATTAGCTGTTTTATATTTTTTGTTAAAATATTTTTTAATTGTAGTTTTTCATTTTAAATTTATTTTTTAATATAAAAATTATCATTTTTATATAAAAATTATTATATAATAATAATTAATTAATTTATACAAAACAATTATTTCCTTTCCATACATTATTTCCAATAAAATTGTCCAAGCCCAAACTTGTAATCTTCCAAAAAACTAGCCACATTTGTTGCATAGTTCATTGCTTCCAAAATTAAGTCGGTCAAATAAGTGCACCATAATGAATTCAAATTGGCCAAATTATTAATTGTACCAATCTCTACCAAATTATTATTTTTTTTGACATGGTCGGTTACTTTTGTGTTAAAGAATGAACTGAAGCAGGACTAAGTCCTATTGCATTCCATTTGCAAAAGGTCTTTAATAGAGGAACAAAAGGGGAACACAGTCCCTACCTCCTCATGTGAGACCTTGTTTCTAAAATATTGAAAAAATAAAAACACATTTTGCCAGACAAACTGTCCAAGCGGCAAGCAAAATTTGCAGAGCATTGTAGGAAGAAGATATGAAGATCACCAAAATTGGTTCACAGAGTACTCTAGATGCTGACCCTTCTTTTTACTGTATCTGGAGGAAGCTTCACCCTGCTTGCTTTGATTCAAAGAGTTGATGTAGTTAACTGCATCCTCAAGATGCTTGCATTTGTCTTTCAATTCTTCAATCTATGCTTTTTGTTTCTTGCTTTCAATTTCCTTGTAGTTATTAACGGTCTTCATCTCAGCACAAAGATCTTTGAGTGTTTGAATAAAATGACCAATCATGAATCTATTGGCACGACACATAGCGCAACTCTCTTTTTTTTCCACATTTTCTAAGGGGTTGCAAAACATCTTTGCTAGCCTGTCAACTATATTGTTGTGTACTCCTGCTAGAATATTGCTTTGATCTCTCTTCATTGCTTTTGAAGAATTCCTTTTAGTAAGCCAATAAGACTGTTTTCTCTTACTAATGTTGGAGACTGAGTGGATTTGCTTCTATGGAAAGGACAAAAAAGGAGTAATAGTCTCAGGTCTATTAGACTGACACTTGCACGTGCTGAGGGGGCTGAAGAAGTCTGAGTGAACCAACCAAAGGTAAAACACTAAGGTTTCTCTCATAATCAGCAAAAGACGGAGAGTGCAACTGTGAAGGGAGAAGGAGGAAGAAGCCAGTACAAGGAGATCACACTGATGGGGAAAATAGTGGAGTGGGATTCTATTCAACTGAGACTAACTTTAGTCTGAGTGATGAGGATCAAAGATCTTAAACGATAGAGATCTGAGATGAGTGAGATGCAAAAAGGAGTGAAACAGAGTCTCTAAAAACAGGGACTTGTACATGCTAAACACAATGGTAGTCCTGCAGTTATTGTCAGCTTGCATAATAGAACGAATTCTACAAAGATTATGTCCTTTGATAATTTTATCAACTTGCTTACAGCTGCTTACCTCCTGCGTATTGAAATTGCTTGAATTTTGCTGCTCTCTAGTTTCTATTTCCCGATGTTGCCTCTGATAATGAAGATTCCTGCGCTTGAGGTTGTTTTTATAAGCTTGATTAAGCATGCTAAGCTCATGACTCTTCTCGGCCTACTCGTGAATATTACGATGCTTGCTTGAATTTCTATTCAGCTTAGTTCGAACACTGCCAAGGTTGATTTGACTTTTAGCTGCTATATTCTGATCTTGGGGGCGATTCCTTCTCTGATGTAAATCACGATGCATCCATTTCTTAATTATGAGGATTTTCCTCACTGTACGAGGAGGATTGGCTAAGATTTTTCTGCCTGTCATGTACAGGTGGATCTCTTGATGCTTATTGGTATTTTTGATTCCTTGCTGCAATTGATTTGATGTGATTAACCATGCTTTGAGTCTTAGACCAGTCCCCTTGAGGGAACAAATTATGGGATTTCTTGTTCATAAATATCATGATTTTCTTTCACCATTCCAGCTCTCCGTTCCACTATCTTGTTGACTAGTGAGTCGGCCTCCTTGTTTTGGGTTCTAAGGACGTGTTTAAAAACAACATTCCCCAACTTCTTTATGTTGTCCAAAATTCTTTGTCGAATTTTATTTAATGCTAGATTTTTGAAGTCTCTCCCTGCTTCCATCGCTACTATTATAATTTCCGAGTTGCCAATTATAATAGGATCTTTTAACTAATATTTTTTGAGGATATTGGTGCCCATTAGCAAACTGTAAGTCTCTGCCCTATTGCTTGACATTGTTCCTAGCCCCCATTCATAAGTAGCTATTGTCTCGCCTCTCGGATCCATAATTAATCCGCCTACCCTTGCTCTGTGAGGGTTGTTCTTTGAAGTTGCATCAAAGAAAAGAATGCGATTTCTTTGACTTTTGATCCATTCCTCCATCTCCTTGTTATTCTCACAAAGCTTCCAATCTCTGATTTTTCTTCCAACCTTCTTTGGAAATTGGTTCCTTGTTGAGACTTCAATGAGGGCTTTTCTATACTAGTCATTTTCTTCTTGCTGCAGACAGTTTTGATCCATACTTAGCACTCCATTTGTACTTATCATTTCTGAAATTTGACCCCACGTCTTGGCTAAAATGGTCCCAATATTTGGCTTTTGGCCTTTAAAGATACACTTATTCCTGGCTAGCCATAAATGTTAGCACAGAGCGGAGGGAAGGCACTTCTAGATTTGATTTATGACAGTTTTTTTTCTTTGCATAAGGACATATTTGCTCCCAATTTATATTTAGAGTTGTCAACTGCTCAATTGTGTCAATGTTCATTTCAAGACGACTTATGATTTGCTTCCAACATTGTCTGGCAGTAATGCATTTCAAAAATAAATGTTGAATACTTTCTTCTTCTCTTTGAAACATTACACATATTGAAGGGCCATGAAAACCTTTTTTCCTTAAATTTTCAGTTGTAAGAATCTTGCCTTTTAGAAGAGTCCATGCAAAAAAATTTATTTTGGGTAGACATTCATTCTTCCATGCTGTTGTCCATAGATTCCAGTTTTCGTAATTGTGGTATTTTTGAAGAAAGTTGTAACCTGATTTTACTGTAAATTTTCCTCCATTTGGATCCCATATATAACTATCTTGGCTCTCTTTATTTAGTGGGGCTACTCCTGCAAGTAAAAGCTTCTATCTTTCCACTGATTTTTCAGTCTATCTAGAAGAAACTGCACTCTCCAAGTTGTCCATCTATTTTGTTCCCACTCAGAGATGGAGTATAATTAAGTTATTCCTTTCTCCTCCATCCAGTATTTCAGTCCTCTTAAGTTTTGATATTGATTCAATGGGGCTGCTCCCATGATTCTGTCACCCCAAATAGAGGTAAAGTTCCCATTCCCCAGATTCTTGGAGATTTGGTCTCTAACTTGAGGGATAATTTTTTTGATGAATTTTCATACTTGAGCATAAGGACGATCTGGGATAATTTCAGTGAGCATCTTTGACCGCTGAAAGTTGAGGTATTTCCTTGAAAGTGCTTCGCCCCACCATTGATCCTTCCCATTTAACATTTTCCAAATTAACTTGATCACAAGTGCATTGTTTGACAAACCTGGAATTCAAATAGAGATACCTCATTTTTCAAATGGAAGAGTCACTTGATCCCATCGAACCAGACTGAATCTTTTGGATTCTTATTTTCCTCCTTGCCAAAGAAAGCCTCTAATTCTTAATTTCATATGTTTGTGAGCACTTGCTGGGGCTATAAGTATGGCATACTGATATATTGGCAAGGCTGAAAGGAGGGCTTTGATTAATATTGTTCTGTCTGCTAGATTTAACCACGTCATTTCCCAACTTTGTATTTCCCCCTCATTTTTTCTATTTGTTTGTTCTAGACCTCTGACTTAACCACTTCTTTTTCCAATGGTAATCCTAGATATGTAAAATGGCTCCAATTTGGCTGAATCATAATATCCATTATTTGAAAGATCCTCTTGATTATGTTAATTGGCACGTTCCAAGTGTAGATTCTACATTTTTTATTATTTAGAAGACCTCCTGAATCATCAAGGAAATCGTCTAGAACTTTTTAAAATCGCCTGGCTATTATACTAGAGGCTCCCCCAATGAGAAGAGTGTCGTCAACAAAGAGTGAGTGGTTTATTTCGTTAACTCCTCTAGCGATTCTAATACTTGTAATTTTCCTCTTTACTTTTTGGTTTTCTAGCTGAATACTCAATGTTTCCACCATTAAGATGTAGAGGAAGGGGGAAAGCAGACACCCCTGCCTCAGACCTCTTGTGCTTCGAAAGTATCTACTTGGCCTCCCATTGATGAATGAAGCTATCCAAGGGGTCGAAATGCATGCCATGACAATATCTATGAAGTTAAGAGAGATGCTAAAATTTTGAAGGATAGCCACAAGGAAATTATGATTTACTCTGTCGAAAGCATTGGCCATATCCAACTTTATAACCATGCCCTTTTCCTTTGTTTCAATACTGCTATGAATGGCCTCCTATACTATAATTACATTATCTGTATTTTTGGGACAAAGCCACCTTGGTTTTCAGAGATGACGTAAAGGATAATTCTTTTCAGTCTATTTGCCAAGATTTTCATGATGATTTTGTAGGAAGAGTTGCGTAAAAAGATTGACCTGTATCTATCAAAGGAGATAGGTTTCGGTTCTTCAGGGATGAGAGCCAGGTGAGAAGCTTTGGTATTTTCTCCCACTTTATTTTTTTAAAAAACATTTTTGATCATTCTTACTAAATCTTTTTTGATTGTCATCCAATGGTTCTTATAGAAAGTAATTGTAAAACCATCCAGCCTTGGTGCCTTTTCCAGGTGCATACTCCAAATTGCCTCTCTTATTTCCTCCTCCATGACCTCTTTCTCGAGCTCTCTGTTTTGTTGTTCATTGATTTTGCTGCTAATCTGCTGAAGAAAGTATTCGTTGTCCACTTGCTGGTCCCCTACTGATAGGAGGTTTTTATAGTAGTTATGGGTTGCCCTTTTGATAGCTTCTGTTTCCCTTATTTCCTATTCTTCCACTTGAATTTTTTCGATTTGACTACCTGCTTTATTATTTTTAGGTTGTTATGGAAAAAAATGATGTTTTTGTCCCCTGATTTTAGCCATAACATCTTGACTTTTGCCTAATTTCCTCCTCCTCTTACCTATTTTGCTTGTATAGATCCATGAAAATTTCCTTTTCCTGAGCATACTCTTGCTCACTATCTTGCTGATTTTCTTTTTCCTTGCTCATCTTTTCGAGTTTCTCCTGTAGGTATATTATTTATTTTTTTCCTTGAGAACATTTTCTCTTGCCCATGCTTTTAGTTGTAATCTTAAAATTTTCAACTTGGTCCATCTTCGGGTATCTGCGAAGATACCCTGCTGCCATCTTCGGGTCTCTGCGGGTATCTTCGGCTCTTCGTCTCGGTGGCTCTGCGGATAGTCTTCGGCTCTTAGTCTAGATCTGCGGTGAAACTATATTATTTTCCATCTGCGGCTCACGGTAAAACTATATTATTTTCCATCTGCGGCTCATGGTGAAACTATATTATTTTCGATCACGGTGAAACTATATTATTTTTCCATTTGCGGCCCAGAATTTCTTCGGCTCTACGGTTTGAGCAGATATCTTCGGCTCTGCGGCTCGTCTAGATCTGACATCTGCGGCAAAGACTCTATATCTGCGGTTCACTCTCGCTTTTTTGACAGTGTATTGAAGGCTAGGATCTGCGGCCCTTAACAGAATCGATTCGCCAGAAGCTCGAAGATTTAGCACGTCCGCAGATTAAGAACTTTCGTGTATGCTTCAACCCTACAGCAAACCATAATTCCGTAGAGTCAAAGTTACTTCGTTTGATAAGGATAACATTTTCTAGATGGCTCCCAGATTCGCGAAAATAGCTGCTGGCTCTCTGTCTACCTCGGGGCAAGCTCCTGCCCATATTGTCAGTGAAGCCCCAGCTCCCACTATCCAGCTGGTCCAGGCTTCACTCGATGAGGCTCTGAAGTTCTCTGAAAGTGCCCTAGTATGCCGATTCAATGGTTTTTGGCCGCAGCTGATAGCTCTCCACAGTTGGATCTCAGAGGTATGGAAGCCTCTAATTCCTGATGCAATTAATATCTACCCCTGTGCTAGGGGTTTCTTTATAGTAGATTTTGAAAACCGTGAAAGCAGACAATGTATTCTAGATTCTGGCCCTTGGTTTTGGGATAAATCAGGCCTATTCTTGAGGCCATGGTACCCATCATTCGATCCCTCAACAACAGTCATAACCTCAGCACCAGTTTGGGTGAGATTGCCAAACCTACCCTTGCATCTCTGGAATCTCTCTTCGCTAGAAGCCATTGGAAATGCAATTGGGAAATTTTACTGCAGGTGCCAGAACAGAGGAATATGTCAGAACACATATGCAGCTATTTGTGGAAGACTTCCGCGCGTCGGATTCCAGCTGGAATCACCTAACAAGTTAAAGATATGTGTGGAACCAGGAATCGATTATGAAAGTTGTCCTCTTCAGATGTCATCTTGTTTGAGACAGGCCACCTTGCCAAAAATTGCCCAAAAGCTTCCCAGAAAAATTCTGCTAGAAAAAATCACCACAGATCTACATGGTGAGAAGGAGCACAAAAAGAACACTACACTGTCATACAAGAAGAATACTCTCGAGAAAACTCTGAATCACAAGCAATCAGGCAAGATAGAAACAATTCTCAAGACGAGCAGGGGGAAAGCCCCGCCCAACAACAAAAAGGTGAACTTAACAACCCCTCAAGCATCGACAGTTATGCGGTTTCGAATAACGCAGAAAATAAATCTTCATTTAATAGCAAAACAGATCTCCTAGACCAAAATTCTTCTCCGACTATCTCCAAAAGGACGAACACAATAGATCGTGAAGCTAAGACACCAATGTCCCAAGAACCAGAAGAGATGAAGGAGATGCAAGATAAAGAAAGTTGGAAGACTGTAGAGAAGAAAAAGAAAGCTACATCACCAATCTCGCCAAGAAAGACAAGGAGCCAGACAATTAGAAATTAAGAAAGTATAGGTCCGATAGACCAATTTGGTCTCAGTGGACGTTAACCATCATCATCATCATCATCATCATCATCATTATAGTGGTTTCCCAACTTTCCCTTAGTAGCTTACCAAAATATTCCTTGCTGTCCCAAATTTTGTTGTATTTGAAAGGGATCAGACCTTGATTCTCCAACCTATCCAAAATCAGCAGAACAGGCTTATGGTCAGAGGCTGAGGCATGCATTATTTTTCTTTTGCTTATGGAGAAGGCTGCTTCCATATTTTCTTGAATTAGGATTCTATCTAATCTTTCCTTTATATTGTGTGCACCTGCTCTTTTATAACTCCAGGTGGATTTTCCATTACTTGGAGGAATATCAAGGAGTTTGTGCTCTCCTATAAGTTCTTCTAGTGCTGCTCTTGAGTGATCGCTGGAATAATTGCCTCCCGGCTCCTCATCTATATTTCTAATCAAATTTAGGTCCCTTCCTATCACTAATTTTCCCCTCTGTCCTTCTTGTGCCTCTTCTTTTACAGATTTCCAGCATTGAGCTTTATCTCTATAATGGTTTGGAGAGTATATATTTATGAAGGTATACTCTTCATTCGTGCTCTTGTTTTTTAAATCTGTTCTTACTCAATAGTTATTGTGTTTTTGTTTATCAAGTTCTTATTTCCATTTGTTCCGCATTGTACATATACCGCCTGAGGTTCCATTGGAGTCCATGGTTGTTCCTTCAAAATTCTTTTGGATTTTGATCAGTTTTGAACCTTTTGATTGCTGACTTTGGTCTCTTGGATCATAAGAATATCTTGTTGTTCCTATTTTATTATGTCTCATACTACATCGATTTTAAAAGTGGATCCCATATCCCTGCTATTCCAAGAGACCGTAATCATTATTTACTAGATTTATGATGAGTCCCTCCCTTTTCCTTTTGCTGATTTTTCTCTCCACTTCTGTTATGTATGCTGAGAAAAGAGTCCAGTGGCTGTTGGGTGCCTATGGCCATTTCCTTTGCTGCTGCCTTGTCGCTTATTTCTTTGTTGGATTTTCTTCCGACTTTTTTTGGCTGATCCCCTACTTGGTTGTTTTCTTTTACTTTGCTTTTTGTAAGAATTCGGTCAACTGTGGGTGGGGGGGGGGAGAATGGGCTCATGATGGCTAATGCATTAGCTTGGGAAGGAGAATGAGGCGATGGTAGGTCTTCTCCCAGAAGTTCGAATGGATTAGAGGAAGGGTTTGTTGGAGGGGCCGTATTTATTGGGGGGATGGAGGCTCATGCATTGGTTTCATGGGGTTGAGAGGAATTTGGAGCAACTTGCTTATTATGAGTCTTTGTTCTTTTTACTTGTTCCCAAGTCTCTTCTTGAGCTTCAACATTCTTAGCATTCTCTACTTCTTTTAGTTTACTACATCTATTTGCAAAATGACCGTATTCATGGCATACCTTCCATTTGAATGAGATTTGTTCGTAGTCCAGCTACTGGATGTGTGCCCATTGATCCACCTTGATTTTAATAGCCTTCGGTAGCCCCTTTCCCAGATCTACTTCCACACAGATTCTAGCACAGGCATGTATATTATCTTTTGGTTTACATCTGTCTATGTACTTGCCTAACACATTTCCGATCGCTTTCACCGACTCATCGCCCAAACAGTTAAGGGGAAGATGGGACAACCTGACCCAAACCAAAACCGCACTTGGTCTGTCCATCTCTGGATCAAAATATGGAGACCATCTGCTTAGATATAAGCTTCTTGAGTCCATTAAATAGGGTCCATTTCTAAATATTAGGTTCTTGTCCTCCTTAGTTTCGAATAGGAAAGTAAAATGTCCCCTTCCACAGAATCTTATGGATATTTTCCCTTGAATATTTGCGCTCCAGTTTTTCTCTACCCATTTTTTGGATTGCTCTAGGAGAGGGCCACAACCCTGTAAATTGTCCCACCAAACCACATTCAGCTAAAGAGATAACAACTTTTCTAGGGAGTGTTGGAGGTAATGATATCTCTGGTATGTCTGCTAACTTCTTCACGAATTTATTAGTGGTTGGTCTGGCTTTTGGAGCTCCATTTTCTATTATTAGAGAGGAAAAGGTTGTTTCGTGATCATCTATCCCTTGCTAGGAGAAAGTATCTTCCCCTGCAGAGAGGGGCATGGTAAGGGAGAACTCAGCAGCAGGAGGCTGCCAAGAGGAAAGAAAAGAGTGAGAGGCTATGTAGAGAGGTGGGACACGGCAGAGAGGGGCCAAGACCGAGCTCAGGGGAGCTCAGCAGCAAGAGGCTGCTAAGCGGTGGAGCTGCAAGAGGTAGCGATGGCTGCTACGTCAGAACTACGCGCGCGGGATGAATTCAAGGTAGTTATTACCATCTAAGAAATCATCCAATATATACCGAATTATTAACTGTACCAATTTGTATCAAATTATTAATTGTACCAAACCTAATATGCGAATTTTCCCCATAAAAAATAAAATATAAATGGCCAGTGCTGCCAAACTTGATAACTATGCAAAAATCTATTAAATTTACTTGTAACTATGCAAAAATCTATTAAATTTTAAACATCATTGCAATTATTTTATAAACTTCCATATGAATTTTTTCTTGGTGGCAAAGAAAGGTGTTTTTAGAGAGGTGTGTATTTTTGATGTGATATATTAAAAGGCTATTAAGAATTAAAGAAAGTATAATAATTAATTTATATAAATATAAAAAGTTAATATAGATTTAATTTAATTTAAGTTTTACTTACGGGTAAGAATATCCAATTTTTAAATATAAAATTTGAGAAAGATTTATTTGTATAAATTTACTATAATTATTGGTTGATTTTTAAATATACAATTTGAATAATTATTTTGATTTATACTATAAATAGGTTATTAGTTATTATTATTTTTACATATTTATTATATGTTTATTTTATGAAAATATTTTGTTTCTAATTATATATTTATTAATTAAATTTATTAATTTTTATATGGATTTAATTATATGTTTTGAAATATCATAGTTATACAGGTGAATTATTATGATTTAAAGTTACTTTTATTATGATATAGTATCTTGTAATTTTTTCTTTTAATTGTTTGTCATTTTATTAATAAGAGAAAAAATTACAATGTAAGATATTAAATTTGAATCTTATTATTTCTTTTTTTCAGTTAATTATATATTTTTTATTATTTTTAACTTCATCTAAAACATTACTACACTATCTTTCCCATATTAGGTTGTAAAGAATCTCTTATTTAATAATTCTTTTTTAATTAAAATAGATTGATATGGTACTTTTTTTTTTTTTTGTCTTTTAGTATTTCATTTTTTTTATACTTACTTTAAAAGGTACATGTATTAACATAGGAAGGAATTACACTTCTCCTTAATAATGGACTCTAAGATGTGCCACAAATATAAAGTACTTGAAATGAAAGACGGTGTACAACCTAATAGGAGGAAAATGTTCTAGTTATTGTAAAATGAAGCGTTAAATGAAAAATATATAAAAATAATAATGTCAATTCAATTAAGAAATAGTAAAATTTAAAAAATAATAAAAATAATGCATCAATTCAATTCAAATTTTTATATTGTAATTTTGTTTTTATTAAAAAAGTTTCAAATCATTTTTGAGAAAAAAAATCATAACATACATATCACACTAAAATAAATTAAATTATATATATATATATTAATATAACTCTTTTTTACTATTAATTTTATGTTAAAATATTGTAAAGAGTACTCTACCGGATATAGTTTAATGGTTTGGAAACCCTATTTTGGTAGGTGAACCATGGTGTTCATATTGAGTTTAAGTTCCTAAGTAAATGAAGGTTTACAAAGCCATTATTTGATATAAATGTCATGTTTATTAATTGTTATATAATCACAATGTGATGTTTTGTAATTAGGGTAAGAGGTTAATGCTTATTACAAAGTCTTCATTTAATGAATATATGGCATATCACATGTATTAAAGAACTTTAGAGTAAACAGGATAATCCATACAGAACAAATACCTTTGATAACCACTCACACAACTAGATCAAAGATCACAACAACAATATTTTTATGAAATTAAAATACACAAAGAGGGAAACAAACCATGACTCAAACCAATGCGACCACTTGAGGAAATTTTTCTTAATACAAAAGTAAATATTTTTAATAAGCTAGTTTTCATAATAAGTCATTAGCCATGATTAGATAGAGATCATGGACCAATTGGGTGTTAAGCCGTGGATCAATATACATTAGTATTGATGAGAATGTCAACCATTGGACCACTCAACTTCTAGAAAATATCATGACTTTTTAATTACAATGCAACTAATTGTTGGTAATGCTGCCACTGATGTCAAAGGAAGAACTGACATTATTTAGGAAGAAGACAATGATCAAGCATTCAACCAACTAAAGGTCAAGCTTGTTTATCAGGAGTAATCATTTGCAAAGGTATATTTTTTTGTAAAGAAGGTGGAGGAAGTGCTTTAGAGACACATGTAGAATGATTAAGTTCAATGTAATTGTATACAGGATATTGTATAACTATTCTTGGGTTACCTTACAAATTTGTAAAATAAAGGATATCCCATTATCAGAAAAACTATGTAGACTTGATGAAACTTGAAGTAAATGAAGCAAATAGAGGACCCCAGAGCTAGGGCACTTGACCATTAAGAAGTGAATTATATCCTTTATTGTGAAATTAAGTTATGAGTTTTCTTGTCATCACATAGGAGTGAATATGGGAGCATTTGTTCCAACAAATCCAATTAAAGCTACTTAACCTATCGACTGACTAATAGAAACAACATATCTAATTTTGAAATTGTTATTCTTGAGATTTTGAAACTCATGAAGTTCATCTCAATGAAAAAAACAATGTTGAGGAGGTAAATATGGCATATCCATTTGGAGCAATGTTATCTACGAATGGTAAGAGGATGTTTTCATATCTTTTAGAATGATTGGATCCATGCTACAATTTGACACCACATTGTTGCAAAGACAAGACAAAGACACATCTCACCTTTACTGAGTTTATGTAATCACATGTGGAGATCATCCAATCTATGCCAATAAGATCAAGTTATACCTTGTTCTCCATATGATCTAATATGGATCCAATTGACATGAAAAATGCTTATCACAATTTTTAGCACAATAATATTATGAGCAGCTTATAGCATTCCATTTCATGATGAATAACATGTGGGGTGGATTAAGTACTTGATGAATACAAAAATCAAAGACTTCAAAAAAGGGACATGGATTACAACAATGACGAAACTTGTTGAATGTTGTTGAGGTAAGTTATCAAGAGTTAGAAGTTTTGCTTGATAAGGATTACATTTAGGAGAGGAAAAATATAAATCTTCAATACTTTGTACATTTAGCTAAAGAAATGAATCCCAAAAACATTATTGTTATGCTTGGAGAAATTGTTCTCACTTTGATATGATGATAAGTCTATAGTACTAGACACCAACATCTAAAGGTTTAGTACCAAGTTCATAAGTGTTTTTGGTTATTCCCTTCATTTGAGGTAGGTTTCTCATAAATGTATATTTATTGTAGATCTTGGAAATGTTTATCATGAAAAAGCAATGTAAACTTTGAAACAAGAACTGTAAACTCAAAACGAGAACTCTAGACAAAAAAACCCAAAAAAACATGAAAAACAACCTAAAATGAGAAATGTTGATGTTGGAATACCGGAATGTCAGAAAGTTAAAAAAAAAATTCAACCATGACATTATGGAAAAAAATTGTGACTAAAAAAACTCTAAAAATGAGCACATTATTGAAATAGTCATTATACCAGGACTAATTTCTTTTTTAAATGCTAAAAATATGATGACTTTAAAATCTTAGCCTAAGACAACTTGACACATTAGAACAAAAATTTAAAAATCAACCATGAAATTTACACACAGTGTAAGCAAACTCAACCCATTGTATTGAAAACTTAAATACCAATCATGAAATTGACACATTGTGAGGGTGGACTCGATCTTTTATAATAAAAACTTTATAATCAACAATCAAATGAGATATAATGAGATTGCATGATTAGTCGTGGATCAATACCACCTTGTAGGAAAAATAAAATAAATTAAAATAATAAATAAATTTAAATACAATAAATAAAAATGAAAGCATAAAGAATGCAAAAATTAAACATAAAAAAAAAAACCAAACAAAAAGTTTAAAAATATAATTAAGAGTAAACAATAGTATATATTAAAACATAAAAATTTAAAACCATGAAAAAAAGAAAACAAAAAATTTCTTTATTGTGATTCTAAAAAAGACTTTGATTAATAAACTACCAAAACATTTAAAAAATAATAACAAGTAATAATATATATATTAAAACATTGAAAAAAATATAAAAACTGAAGAAAAAAAGAAATATAAAATATATGTGTAAAAGACAAAAAAACATATTATATATTTATATATATATATTATATTATATATAAACAAAATACTTGTATAAAAAAAAAATAAATAATATTAAAAAATATTCAAAACATGCCATTAATTTAATTAAAAAAAATAAAAAATTACTCCAAAACAAAAACATTTTAATTAAAAAATACCTTAAAAAAAACAAAAAAAAACTAAGAATAATTAGAAAGAGAAATACAGGAGAAAATCAATTGAATAAAACATAATAAAGAAAATTAAAAAAAAAAATTTGTGATTCAAAAAAATAAAATAAAATTTTAAGTCATGGGCTTGGCAAGCCAATTCCAAAAATTGATTAGGGCGTTTGGCTGATTCTCGGAATCTGCCTACGAAACTTAGGGTCACTTGGCCGTTGGGATGGTGACCTTGGTAGCCAAGCACTCAACTCCCAAGGCGGCCCAACCCAATTGCCGATGGGACCTGGGTTGGGCCATCTTCATAGTTGCACTTAGCTGCCAAGGCTGCGCCTAGTATTGGACCGCCTTGGTAGCTGTACTCAGCTAGCAATGTCGTGCCCTAGGCTTGGTAGACTAATTCAGAGAATCGACCTAGGGCTAAGTTGATTCTCGGAATTGGTATGCCAAGCCTAGGGCTTCAAATTTTAATTTTTTTTATTAATGTTTATAAATTTTTTTTAATTATGGTTTTTTTCATGCTTTATTTTTTTTTTTTATTATGTTTTAATGTGGGGTGGTTTTGTTCTGTTTATGTAATTTTATATTTATTTTTTTTTCTTGCTTTTAATTTTTTATTGTTTTTATTTTTTGTGTTGGATTATTTTTTTATTTTTTATTTTTTAAGATTATTGTGTGTTAATATTTTTATTTAATTTTTAAATATCTTTACAGTTAATTTGTTAATTTTTTTATGTTTTTATTTTTTTAATAGAAATTTTATATTTGTTTTTTTTAATAATATTAATTGTATTATTTTGTTATTTTGAATAAAAAATTATTATAAAAAAACATTTTAAAGAAATAAAAACAATTGTTGGAAACCCTTTAAAAATCTAAAACCATCCTAGACGAAAAACAATAAGAGAAATAAGACAAGTTAAAAAATTGTTCAATAATCAACATTTAAAAAAAAACTTGTGCATATTGAAGATATAAGGAAATTTAAAGTGTCAAAAATATCTTAAAAAAAATGTGAATGCTTATGTTGAATGTTTTTTAAATTCCGCATGAAAATCTCCAACACTTAAGAAAAATATCCACAATTAATACATTAGAAAATATAAAGTGTTAAAAATAAACCTTATGAAAGAAGTGGTTAATGTTGCATCATTTCAAAATCAGCATGAAAATCATCAACATTTAAAAAAAATTGTTCATATTTGATGCATAAAAATATTTAAAGTGTCAAAAATATGGTTAAAAAAAAAAATTATTCTAAATCAACACTTTTCAAAATCAATTGATTTTTTGCTACCTCAAAAAAAAATGGGTAATCGTATCAATTATGATTTCAATGTTTATATTATTAAACCACGTCTAGCCAAGAAATGATTCGACAATGACAATCTTCAAAAGCTTGTAATTTATTATGTTGCAAGAAATTAGTGTATTCAATATGGGATCCATTGTAAGTTCGTATATTCCAAGCCCTCTCTACAAATACATTCCAATCTCATGATGCTGGTCTAGAGATAGAGCAAAGCAACTCACCTGGATTCAATTTTTTTTAATCAAGAATGGTCATAGGGTCTAGATGGGAATTGGTGAGTTAAATATTGAAGATTAAACTATTAAGGTTTTGTAGAAATGAAATCAAAGGCTAACCATTGGTTGTTCATAGAAAGAAAAGGAGCACAGAGTTGTTCCAGTGACATATTCACTTCATGAACCTTATGGAATGCAATGACAAAGGATCCCCCTTTTTGTTACAGTATTGCAACTCGTAAGCAAAGATTCTTTACCTCCTTTTGAAGTCAATGGATATGTGATGAGTGGTTCATGTATTGCAAGCAAATGAGAGAAGGAAGTTATGTCATGGAGATAAGGATAGAAAGTAGATTTTGGTACCACAAGCATCCAAGGGTAGGCTACTAGACAGATGCAAATCCTCTTTTAGTTTTCCTTTAGTGCATGATTATTTTGTTATTAACATGAAAGAAATGGCAATCCTGGAACTACCAAATTTGCAAATTTCAAATGTTGAAGACTATTCATTTTCTTGCTAGGCATTTGCTTATGCAAATATCATTTCCAACTATGACAAAAGACAAATACTTTGAGATAAAATGAGAAACGAATGGGTGAAACAAAAAGTGATACATTTGGAATACAGAGAGACAAATTTTCAATATCAAATCCCTATGTTGGAATAGAAAGAGACAATGGATTATATAAAAATAGATTTTGGAATGCAGAGTTATTAGAGAATTTGTTTTTGTGAGTCCTAGTTCATGAATTTCCTGGTAAAGAGAGAAAGAGGAAAAGGAGTGGATGTAAATCACAATTGAGGAAGAGGAGAAGGGATAAAAAACTATAAAGGGGGAAGACAAAGAGTACATACCATAGTCGAAGAGAATTCAAAATTTAAAATTTAAATGCCAAGTAAGCAAACAAAATAAAACTTTATTGTATCAAGGGATTGTGTCTCCTTTCAGGTAGTAGCCTAAAAATGAACAAGTTAGAGCTTATAGGAAGTGGTATTTGGTGTTTATAACAAGTTGTATATTGGAAAATAAAATAGGGTTTGAGTCCTCTTGTTTGTGGATGCCTACAAAAGCTAATATAAAATTGGAGTGGGTGCTTGCATTTACATTACAACAATAAAATTCATGGTTTTCTCCCTTTATGGGTTTCCACTTATATCTTGTGTCTACATGTGTTGCTCTTTTGTGTTGATTCTTATGTTATGGTTTAATGTTGCTTATATGGTATATCTATTATTCATATGATGTAATAATTCTTATCTTATATTTCAGATAACTATCATATAGAAAACTACAACTTGGTAATTGATGACCATGAATGCAGTATACTCATTCAACCCCCCTGTTAGTATAGTCAAGCTTCCAATAATTGGTATCATAGCACAGTTACTTCAAATATAGCTTTAACATTTAAAGTTAAGCCTGCTTGAATCATGGATCATCAAGGTGTGCATGTGCTCAGTACCACAAAATTTCATGAATCGAGAGAGAAAGTAAAATATAAACTAATTACTCATGGATTTGAAACCTAAAATGTAGTTACTAATGGTTATGGTAAATATCCCCTTTAAAAATAAGCTCAGTAATGGAATACCCATGTTAAATGTAAAACTTACAACAAACTTCATAATTTGGAGCTTGCGAAGGTAATAGATCTCAAATTTATAAAAGATATATGGGGTAGGTTGTAGGTCCTACATGAAGGAGATATCAATAATAGTAGTAGTAGAGAAAAAGAGAAGAAAAAGAACAAGAAGAAAAAAACCTCTTAGAAAAAAATTGTTCAATCAAATGAGATCTACTCTTCTAGTGTGAAAGTAGTTGACTTTCATGAGGAGAAGCCAGTTGAAGACCAAGCTAATCTTGACTCGACCCTGATTGAAATAAGAAAGGCTCCCAATGGAAAACAAAGATCATAAGAAACTTCTATAGATACTTGAATAAAGAGAGCATGATTTTAAAAAAGAAATTATTAACTTGAAAACCAAATTAGAAGAGGTGATGAGATTTGAAGAAGTAATAAGCACCCAATTGTCAAAAATAAAGGAACAATATGAAATATTATGACTTGAGGTAGTTTCAACAAAAAATATGTTAGAAAATAGCATGACTAGCTCAAAGGTAACTATAGAAGATAATGAAGCAGTATATAAAAGACCTGCAATAGAATATGGAAGTAACATGATTAACAAGGACGCAACCAAGAACAAGTAGGAGAACTAATAGACAAGGAATAAGCCAAAGAAAGTGTTTTCTATAGTAATGTCATTTTCTACTAGAGATGAATTTAGGAAGCTTGCAAGATTCGAAAGGAGGAAAAACGACTCCTTTCCTCCTCTCTTGGAAGATTTCAAGTGCTTCAATTGACATAAACTTGGGCATGTTGCAATTGATTGTAGAAGTAGTCAAATCAGGGTCTATTAGCAGAATATGCAATAGAAGATATAGTTGGAAAGGAAGTTCTTTCAACCAAGAAATCAAGGAAGATCACTCCCCTCACAAAGATCATCTACCATTAGGTACACAAGTTCTTTTTATGACTATTTTTATTCATGCAATATTGTTGGCCATAAGATTTTTGATTCAAAATAATATGAAATGAAGAGTGGGATTGCACTATGTATAAAGGAAAGGTCAGGCAAGGGTAATAAAATGAGAAGGCACAAGTTTCTTTATCCCTTCTTAGGTCACATAAGATGCTATAAATGTGATAATCTTGGCCACATGGCTAATGATTGTAAGTTTCTCAGTTCCTTAAAGCCATCCATCCAAAAGGCAGAGGTCATTCAAAGAAGACAAAAAAAGAAGCAGGAGATGCACAAATTAGAAGGGAGCCCTATAAAGTGTGGAAAAAGAAGAAAGAGCAACAAGTGACCTCAATGAAAAATTGAGGTTAGCATGGACTTATGGGAGGCATATGGAAACATCATGATTGCATAAACAACCATTGAATATGCAGCAATAGTAGAAGCATGGTGTGTCCACATTCCTAAAAGCCAGTGGCAAGTTTATAGGATAATAAGAATTTCATAATCTCAAGGGAAGTTGCTCAAGGAAATAAATCCATGAGAAAAGAAGGTGTAACGTTCTAGTAAACACTAGCCTGTATCCTATTTCTTAATCACAAATATGCAAAAGATGCATTTTTTGTCAAAAAATGATTTATTTTAGTGGCAAGGATTCTTGACAGGGCTTTAAACATATTATTTTTCATTGTTAAGAATGTACATTAGTTAACTCATTGAACACGGTTTAGCCCAAAAAATACAAATAGATACAATTTCTTGGAAAATGTTGGATAAAACTATCACGCTTTCCCCAGAAAACAAGTTGAACATTAGTTATCCAAACAAAATTCTTAACCCATGTTGAATTAAGCTAGCGAAAATTTGAAATTGTAATAAATAATCACCATTGGGCACACTCTCCCAAGAGAACAAGTGACGACAAAAATTATATTTAACTGATGTAGTAGCTAAGAGTAGGGTGGAAGAGTCATTAACCAATACCTTGTCATGAAATCAAGAAATTTGATTGATCATGCATTTATTCATTATCTATCATATGGCGGGTTTGTCAATGTATTCTTCTAATTGGAATGTTATGGAAAGGTTGCTTTATTCCCGCAGAAAATCAGTAAAGCAATAGTCTGCTACATTGACATTCACATTAGTCTAGGAAAAGAGAGTCTAGAGAGTTTCTCATTTGGAAATTATGAA
>APFE031535852.1:996-16277 GCA_000404065.3 Pinus taeda | reverse complement strand
GTTACATGTCATCTCCCTCGTATATTGGGTTGTAAAGGCCTCTTGGCGCAATAATTGAATGAGATTAAGAACATCTATGCATGTCAATATTATCAATTGTTATAACCACTTGTATACATGTCATTATTACCAATTGTTATATCCATGTCTATACGTGTCATTGTTACCAATTGTTATAGCCATATCTATACATGTCATTATTATCAATTGTTATAATATATCAGAACGACTATGTGTCAATGTATTATTAGTGATTATAATATATTATAACCACTAAGTGACACTATATTATCAATGGTTAATGACACGTAGTGCAATACATGTTAGTGGTTATAATATAATATTTTGGGGCACTGTTTTTATTATGTTTGTAAAAATTTGACACCTACTAAATTAGATTATATTGTCACAAAAAAAAGGAATTTCTTGTGGTGATTCATGCCATTAATAGGTTTAGACATTATATTACTAGGTACGAGACCTTTATTCACATTAATCATTCTATTGTTTGATATTTGATGAATAAACCAATAATCGATGACAAAATTACTAGGTGGCTTTTGTTATTATAGGAATTTAATATCACGATATTAGATAAATCTAGAAAAGAAAATACAATAGAAACTTTTCTCTCCATAATTCATAATGAAGATAAATCAATTCCTATAAATGATAGTTTTCATGATGAACATTTATTTGCAATTTCTACTAAAAATCTTTGATATGCAAATATTGCTAACTACTTGACTACATGAAGGTTACCTCAACAATTGTCACCAAAAGAAAAGCAATGTCTTATATTCTTGGATAAATGGAGAACTTTTCCATACTGAATTTGATCTAATAATTTGAAGGTGTGTGAGAGAAGATGAAGTGTTTGGTATATTGAAAGCAGGCCATTATAAGCCATGTGGAGGTCATTTTATTGACAAAAAAATTGTATACAAAGTCTTTCTTTTTGGGTATTATTGGCCTACTCTTTTTAAAGATGCCTCATAATACGCCAGAAGTTGTGATAGTTATCATAGGATTGGTTGACCAGTGAAAACAGATGAAGTGCCTCTACAACCTTAGGTACTTACAAAGTCTTTTGAGAAATGGGTTCTAGATTTTGTAGGACTAATCACTCCAATGTCCAAGAAAATGAGGTATATTCTAATATGTGTTGATTACGTTGCCAAATGGGTAGAAGTTAAACCTATTTTCTATGTTATTGGAAAAGTTATTGTAGATTTTTTATTCGAGGACATATTTAATTAGTGTGGTGTCTCAAGAGAAATTATTAGAGATCAAGGCGCTCAATTTACATCCAAGTTTATTCAAAAGATTATGAAGCAATACAAAATTAAGCATCAGATATCTTCCCCATACCATCCACAAACTAATGGGCAAGTCGAATCAACAAACAAAGTTCTTGAAGCCATATTAACCAAGGTAGTCCATTGGCATCATAAAGATTGGGTAGACAGGCTTCTAGAAACACTTTGGGCATACCATATAAGATGGAGGAATACTACCAGACATACACCATTTGAGCTCGTATATGGGAAACATGTTTTGCTTCTCATTAAATTCCAAGTGATGCTTTCAGAACGATAGTCAAACAATGATTGAATCTCTCAGAATCACAACGGTAAAGACTAGCTCAACTCAATGAACTGGATGAGATACAACAAGATGCAATTTAGCGATCTGACATCATCCAACAACAAAGAATGAAATGGCATGATAGCTCCATTGAAAAAAAAAAGTAAAAAAGTGGTTGGGATCTTTTATTTGACTTTAGATTCAATAACTTTAAAGGAAAATTCCAAATTCATTGGTTAGGACCATACAAGATAGAGACAATTTTTTTATAATGAATCAGCCAAAATCAAAATTGTTGACGAAGAGGGCACTTATTTCTAGTTAATGGGCGTAAATTAAGGTTATATAAAAAACCATTGAGAAGAGACGAATTTGAATGGAGTTAGTGGGTGAAGGAAATTCTTCCCTCCTTACTCCTAACTCAAAATATTTTTTATTTTTCCCTCGATTGGGGTGTGGCAGGGAAGAAGGGGACATGCTAGAAGAGGTGGGCTAGAGGGGATGGTAGGTAGAGGCGTCAGAAGCCAACCACCTGGGCCCAAGGATAGATGGGGCATTGGGATGTGGGAGGATGAGACGACAGGTGGGGCAACACGCAGGACAAGGTAGGGCAGAGGATGACACCGAGAAAGGACATGTGTGGCCAAGGATGGAAGAGAGTGATGAAGGATTGGGGGAAAGCGGGGTGGCGGGCATAATAGAGATGGAAAGTGGCACGATGGCAGAAAGAAACCCACGGTGGGAGCAGCCGGAGGCACGAGTGAAGTAATGGGAGGTAGTAATGGAAGGGTCAATGGAACCTCATTATGAGGAAATGGAATGAAAGAATGGGTGGCGGGAGGAGGAAGAGAGTACGTGGGGGCCCAGATGGACGTAAAGATGGACAAAACAACAAGAGGCAAAGGCAAACAGGAGAGGAGGTAGTTGCATGCAAAGGGAGAAGGTGAAAGAGAGAGAAGCGGAAGGTGGTGGATGCAGGCTGGAGGACATCGGGAGGATAACGTGCTTTGTCGCAAAACAATGGTATGTTACTCCGGTTGCCTTTCTTGATAGAATTGTAGAAATGATTATTTCAGAGGAATTCGGGGAGGGGGATAAGGGAAGTCAAGACTCAGAATGAGTCGAGACCTGGGTTGTCTGGGATTCTAACCTGGCCAAATGGAGAGTCTATTCTTGGAATGTTGTTGGAGTGAGGGGGTTCGGTAAATTTATAGTGTATCTCTTGGTAGATGAGAAGAGAGGGAATGAGGCAAGATGGGATGACAATAGGGATTTATTTAATGGAGAGCGTAGGAAGCCTGCAGTTCTGGCCAAGTGGTACTTGAGGCATGGAAAGGAAGAGATAATTATCAAAGGCAGGGAGGTTATAATCATAATGGCCAAAGAAGCAAGGCTATGGATAGCCTGGCTCGATTCGAACCCGAACCCGACTTTCGGATGCGAGACTCAAGGGATAAATAGGGGCAAAATTCAGGCAAGGATACCAGAGAGGAGAGATTCCTGGACGAGAAACTCAAATGTGACCCTGAATACTAACAAGGGAACCCAAATTTGGGACTCCTGCAGAATCGCAAAGGTTGACCCGCATGCTCTGGTTCACTAGGGAGGGATCAAACGAGAGGAGAGGAACCGGGAGGCGAAACCTGTTATTTCAAGAGCAGGTAGGGGGGGAACTGGGGGAGAAGGAGGGCAAAACCAAGTTTCCAGGCCTAGAGTGAGTGGCCAAGCCCGGTGCAAAGAAAATTATGATCAATCTGTGTAAATGTATCCAAACTGATAATGAAATTTCTTTTGTTAATGTTTTAGGTATTAAAATAATCAGGGTGCAGCACAACCTAGAGGCCTGGACCATCATGCTCCAGCAAGAAAGCTGACTTTGGAGAGCTGCTCGAGTAAAGAAAAACGACGCAGGGATGAAAACAGAATGGAAAAAGAGGGAAAAGAGGTTGTTAAAAGAGGAACTAGAGGAACAAGGAAGGCAGGGAAAAGGACCACAGGGGGGGAAGCAACCTTTAGCAGAGGTCCTAACAAAAGAGGCAGAAAGTCTGGAAAGGAGCACATGTAGACTCTCATCAGCGCATACATGGCCAGCAATCCGTCGGAGGTAAGAGCTCGAATTGCAGAGTGGGAGAGGGAATTTAATGATAGCATAATCAAACAGGACATAGAGACAGAAGAATGGGAAGCTATGGTGAAAGATCCAGGGAACACTAGAGGTCGACATACACTATTTCGGCAAACAATCCAGCAATACTGGGTTATGAAGAACATAATAGCCTGAGAAATGACACTATACAAGGAACAAGAGGTATAGGAGGAGGCCAAAACAACGAAGCCCAACTTGAAGGATCTTCATAGAGAGATAGCTACAGTTCAGATACAAGTGTACCAAAACAATCTCGTACTGAACAAGATAGCGAAAAGTCTACAGGATATGAAGAGAAGCGAGATTCTGTGGTCTAGTGCGAAAGCCCCAGCCCCGGTGGACTCCTTAGACGAGTGAAATTGGTTTCTAGTTAGAATTTTTTTATATGTCGGTTAGCCTTTGCTTTTCTAAGTTGAAGTTAGTAGTGGATAGAACAACAAATGTTGCCTGGATGGTGGAGAAAGACTTATTTAAATTTTGGACATCATTTAACGCAGATAGGTGCCAACCTGGTTTCTTACGGGCAGGTTGAGGCCACCGGCACTTACTGTTAAAAACACGTTTGTGGTTTGTTAATATTAATAGAGAAAGTACTACCAAGTTTACAAAAAAATATCTATATATTTTTTCTTTTTGCAAAAAAAATAATAGCAATAATAAGAAGTCCCAAGGGACAAATCAATTGATGAAGATGTGCAAACTAAGAGATCCAAGCTTCAATCACTTGGTCGTGACCTAGTCTACGAAGAAGAGCACATGTCATAGGCCCCCAAAGGTATAATGATAGTAGCCATAATATACCCGTGTCACGCGAGTACGACACTGACCCAATTGTTGATTCCTCTAGGTTACAAAAAATTATAATAATATAATAAAATAAAACCTCCAATGGGGGTGATTTTCCAAGGCAACAATGGTGTGGGGGATCATGCCCACCACCCTGATGAAATGACAAGGAGTTATGAAGAAGGTGGCGTGATGACCCCCATGCATGCTTGGGAACGCAAGATATTAAGTTCATCATGGGTCTAGGCACTAGGAGAGGGAAACTATTGTACAAAACCTAGGAGAGGTGGAGCTCATGGAGGAAACATCCTACTACCCTTAGTGCAAAGGCACAACCTATTTTGAAGGTTTTTCGAGTCCATGAATGTAAAATTTAGTATGTTGTGTGGTGGTATTTGAATTTGTGGTTACGTTTGGGAGTGATGGAACCTCTATCCATCCCCAACTTAAGACAAAATTCAAGGAGAATTCTCAATAGGTGACAGGGATTTCGTGTGAGTTGGGAGGTAGCAAGTTGATTGGTGGGATAAATTGGCAAGTAGTTATAGACCATCGCGATGTGGAGAGTACACATTTCATGGTTTCATTGGCTAGCACATTTGTGGGTCGCCCTTTTCTCTGAAAGGCTTGCAACTATCCAGTAATCTAAAATGTCTCTCCCATCTTGTATTTAAATAAATTCATTGAGTTCGATGCTCGGTGCTAATTTTATAATTCTTTGTAGGGATGGGTTATTGTTTACAAGGCTCTGGTCTTTACTGGGTCTTATTATCCTTGCACACACATGAATCAGAAGACTTTTCTTGGCTCAAGTGGGAATTTTGGTGTTCAGGGTTCTATATTATATGTTGGTGGCCGCATTGTTGGTTGGGCTTCCTTTTGATTGATACTTGTGGTTTGCAGCAGGATAAATCATGGGTTGTGTTTTTTTTGTATGGTTTTATTGTATATCTCCTTGGTCATTATTTTTGGTCCCCTAGGCTACTTAGTTCTGAGTTTAAGAGCTTTGGCTTGTCTATCACGATGCAAATGTAGTGTATAAAGCGTAGACAATGGAGGGGGGGACGTGGTCTTTGGGGACATAATAAATCCCAACAGTAAGCTAAGAAGGCTGTTGCAACTTTCCAAACTGTTGTACCCCCCGAACTTGTGAAGAAATCTATCATATGGAAACCTTAGCTGTAAGAGAGAGGTTGGATTTTTCAGAATCAAAGATTTTTTATACTCTATAGCAGTAGGTCCATGACCTTGATAACACAAGGGGAAGAAGAAAACAATATTTCAATGCCCTCTCTTTATATTACTGAATGAAAACCTTGTTGGGCAAGGTGTTGGCTAAGAAACAAATGGAGAATTACAATATATATGCCAAATTGGAGGAAGTTAGAAGGGTGTAGTGCAACCAACAATTTTGTTTGGAACAGGTGTATGAAAGATTGGACCATATTGAGCATCACATACCAGGCATTATTCTCACTACAATGTCACCGGGTTCAATTGCTGAGAACCTCGCCCCGGTCACCTCTTTGTATCCTTGAAGTTTGTCATGTTAGTTTTTTGGATGAAGTTTTGGGACCTATCTGTTGTTATTACTATTTTGATTATTTTGCTAAATATGTTTAAATTTTAGAATACTAATTTGATAGGGAGGTGGGGTGGCCAAAAATACTTGGTTTCTCATTGAGAAGGTTGAGTCCCCCCCCTACGATTATGTTTTATGATAACGAGTTGAATGATGTGATTATTTCAAATTTTATGTGAGGTAATACAAATAAATTCAATAATAATAATAATAATAAAATAAAATAATAAATGATAAAATGCAATTGTGAAAACTAGTTACTAGCATAATCGTGCATGAATTCTATTTGAAATCCAACATTGGGCAAACAAGATTCGATCTTTCTCAACAATTGTCCAAGAAATTTAGTTCAATTTTTGACTTCTTCTTTTCAAAAGTAAATTATTTATTTTGCAACAATCAATTAATAACACATTTTAAGAAGTTTTCAACATTACAATATTGAGAGTGGCACTAAATAAAGCTCAAGTGCAAATTCCAAATAAATCTCACCCAAAGATTCAAAGGAAAATATGCATCAAGATTAGTAGCTTTCAGACTTTATATATTTACACCAACTTTCGGTAGCTATTGAAAGTCTCATATTCATTTTCCAACATAAATTTGATGGCACAATAATGAAATTCATGCCTACAATAAACAATTTAATTTGCTTATGATTTGAAAACTTATCAACGATATCCCTCAGTAAATGTTTTCAAGAATATGTATGATTAATACCAACAAAGATAAATTAGAACTTTTGCTTCTACAAATAGTGAATTTATGGCTAAGTTGAATCCAAGGTAATATAACTTTTCATATTGTATTTACAATAAGAATGATGAAATATAGCAAGTATGGACATTTTTTTTTGGCATAGCTCATAACTCATAACCTACCATACTCTGAATTATTCAATATCACTCAAAATCATGATTGAATACACAATCCTAATTCAACATGCATTTTCTCTGTGTCAACTGAATGATATCACGAGAGATTTGATCTATTACTTGATTAACGTCACCATAATTCAAAATCACACCTTGAGAATAAGCATGAGTGTTCTCATTATTAACCTGCAAGCTCTATTATTACTTGAAGTGTTTCAAAATATTCCATTTTGAATCCTTCTCTACTAATTTTTATTCAAACACTCCTTTCCAATCTACATTGCTTCATTAGTTCCTCCATTTCACCTGACGACAACAGTGATTTCAAGATCCAACTTCCCTAACATCGAAAGTATGAAATGGTAGTATTTGTAAGGCACAAACCAATTAGTATAAAGCTCTGTAGGAAATGGTTCGAAAAAGCAAGTTGGATGCCATTCTTATGGAAGTTACAAGGATACAACAATGAAGTCACTACAGTATTTGATATGTTCTTCAATGGGACTGTAGCACAGGTCAGGGATGTTTAATTGGAATTGACAAAATATTTTGTTGCAACAACTATAGGGTTGCCACAAAGTGGTGAAAATTGGTTTAAAAATGAAAAATATCAAAGTTGAAGTGTGGAAGAAATTTCCAAGGAACCCGACTTAGGCAGCGAATTGGAATAAGGGGATACTAATGACAATGCTTAAGAGGAAATGGTGAGATATGTTATTCATGCTCCAAAAATACGTGTCATACAAGGGGATGCATGGGCTTCTATTCTTCTACCACCTTTGATTATTAATGCATTTTGAAAAAGGATATGAAATCAATGTACCATTTTATCTACTAAACAGTTTGAAGAATATGGATCTTAGTATTCAACAAAGTTCCAAAAACTCTTAAAGGAGTTTATACCATTATCAAATAGTAAAGATCTTGATTCAATCCCAATTACAACAACTGAATGATAATTGGGAAGAATTTATAGTGAGAAATTATTTCAAAGAGGCACCTCATAAACAAGAAGTTACAGGTTCAAAACACAAGAGAACCATATCATGGGTTTCTAAGGAAGAAATTTCAAAACCTAAGCCTATAGATCTCAACAAATAAATAAATAAAAAGGTTCAAGGTTCAAAACACAAGAATGTTAAAACTAGAGCTTCTAAGGAAATGAGTTTGAAACTTGTACCTTCAAATCTCATTGAAGAAAGAGAAGAAGAGGTTAGGGTTTCAAACCCTAAGCAAGTTAAATTTGGAAGATGACCACAAGGAAAGAAGGTAAAAACGATTTGATGTAAAAACAAGGAGGAGCCACGAGATGAAAAGATAAAAGAAACCGAAAGAGATGAAACCTTATAACAAGTTCCTAGTTAGAAAACTAAAGTGGTTGAAATTGAAACAAGAAGGGCTATAAGGAGTATGGCCAAGATCCTAAAAGCAAAAGCAAAAGATGATGATGAGGTTCACAATCATCTAGTGATTGAAATCTAGGAATCTAATGACGAGCATGGTAGCTTACAAGAAAAAAAAAACTTTGAAAAAGTCATCATAAAGAGGCTAATGGCTAAAGCTATTTCTAAGAAAGTAAACAGGTAGAGGACAACAACTAAAGCCACTATGTCATCATCATCACCACTTGCAGAACCATAATTGAGCAACCTAAAAATGGATAGTGCACAATAGGAAATATATGACTACATTTAGTCTTTGGAAAAGAACGATACACTGGAATTAGCCTAAAAACATGGATCGTCTACCTCTACTTAGAGTCAGATACCACCTGCTTCTAAATATTTCAATGAAGATGAGATAATTACTAAATAAACTAAAAGAAGAAATCAAAGAATTAGAGAGCATCTTATAAAGGATGAAAATCAAACATTGAAGAATCATAATTAGAGAATGTTGGAAAGAATCCAGATTTGGTACTGAAAGAACTAAAAACTCAAAGAAGTCAACAAAAGACTTCGTCTGAAAGTTAAAAGCTTGAATTTCTAGAATTTTGATGAAGAAGCCTAAATGGTCAGTTTCAGTGAAAAATCAGAGGATGTCAAACAAAATATTGGATATTATGATCCATTCCACAAAAAACATTTTTGTAAGGATGACCTCACAAATTTTGAAATTTTAACTTGTTGGACTCTTGAAATAAATTTGTTTGGTCATCACTTTGGTTCCATTTTGTTAAGCATACCTTCTAATACCAATTTGATTACACTATATTTTGTTGTTCTTGTTATAAACTCATTCCATGAGCTACAAGATCATATGCCAAGAAATATCAGAGGTTAAAAGTCCATTCTTCATATATTTTCGTTTATTATCTTTGTAAAACCAATTTAAAATTTGTTTTGATGATATAGCTACAGAATAATCAATTCTATAGCTACATGCAATTCTACAATCATTAATTGATTCTCTATCCAAATTATAGTTTTAGATGAGTACAAGCATACTTGAAC
Source organism: Pinus taeda (assembly GCA_000404065.3). Lineage (NCBI taxonomy): Eukaryota > Viridiplantae > Streptophyta > Pinopsida > Pinales > Pinaceae > Pinus > Pinus taeda. The sequence continues at coordinate 6,848 of APFE031535852.1, read as the reverse complement.
GACACTGGGAGTTGGAGGCAACCACAAATGTAGACCTGAAGCTTGTCCACCTACCGACTTCATTCTAGAATGCTCCAAGTCTGCATAAGAACCAAGTCAAAGTTACAATCAATAGCAACCACACAATGGAAAAGTAACCAGATCGATGGCAAGACATGCAGATCATTGGTAGAATACACAGTGGCAAGGTCCCAATTGACAACCCATGTTCAAGATACGATATTGTGTATGAAAAATTCATGCACCAATATCATGGATTTCTCATATGCAGAATAAGACTTTGTTTTGTGCATCCATAAAATACGATAACTAATATAGGCTACTCTAAGAATCACATACAATTCTCTCACAATATTTGAATGAATGTATAAATGTGAACTGAAAAGATAATACTTTGATATTAAAAAGAACTTTGTACTTCAATATTATCAATTATAAAATTTTGTGTTCATGACTTAAAGTTGTTGTACATCCCCATTTCTATGAATATTCTATTTTAGTTTTATAAGCTCAGTCTCATAAGACTTTCTCAATAGCATTCGTCGAGCGAGGAGGGGCCCCTAAGTGAGGAGTGTTTTGCTTCTTGTTCTTTTCTATTATGCCTTTATTTATTTATTTATCTTAGTTGTGTGAGTTTATTTAAATTCACTTCTTTATTTCTTATTACTTCTAGTTGTATGCACAGTGAGACTATTCACAAGAATGACTAATTGAATTGATTATAGAACCAAATGGTAAATTATATAATTGTCTCACAACAAGAAATATTTAGAAGTTGATAATTTACAAGTGTTTAGACTTGTTAATATGATCATTTATTTGAATTTGTATTTACTTTGTTTTTATAGCTAAACTCGATTTCTGCAGCTAAATAATATATATCTTTTAAATTAATTATTTATAAGTAGTTTAGAAATTAATCTTGCATATATTTTGCATAACACTTCATAAGTTTAACAACTTGGAGTGATGATTAAATGTAACATAATTCTAGAATCAAAATAATTGATCGACACTGTGATCTAATTACTAAAGGCCATATGTTCCATGGACTCATAACACACTTGAATTTGCTTATTCTCATTAGTTTTGTCAATACATCTGCAACATTCTTTAATATGTCAACTTCCTCTAGTACCCCTTTCCAACGAAATTGTATTGGATATCTATATGTTTTTTCTTTGCATGGAAGGTTAGGTTCTTAGCCATGCAAATGGAACAATTACCATCACAATGAACAATAATGGATTTTTGACTTATCCTTATTTCTAAACACAATTTCATAAGCCAAATAATCGCCTTATAGGCATGAGTATCTATCATATACTCTGCTTCTACAATGGAAAAGGAGACCACATCTTGTCACTTTCTCATCCAACTTAATGCTCCACCAAAAAATCAAAACACATATTCACTCGTATATCTTCTTCTATCTACATCTCATTCCTAATTAGATACATCATAATTGTATTGTATTTGGGGAGGATAATATGGGGTAATAATGAGTGTAATGTGATCGTAATCATGGAATAGGCACAATTGGTCATTGATGGGAAGTAAATAGACCCACTAGGTAGTTAGAGGAAATAGTATAATAATAAATGATAGTTGGCATAGGCCATTGGCACTACTCGTGAAAAGGTATAAATACATGAGTATCATTGTATTAAGTTATGTTGGATGTTGGATGTATTGTCACGTAGAAATCTGTTAGTTGGTTTTTCCTTGGATTGGGGTTCTCTAGGATAAAACATCATGTTTATGTTTTGTGATTTGTTGTTGGTTGTTTTAATGTTTCTCTCAGTAAATTTTATTTTCTCTCTGGTAATTTTAACATGGCATTAGAGTCAAAGGTTTATTTATGGCTTGACTACTTGAATCTAAGTGAGCTTCATATAGACACCTTTTTTCTTCCAATAATTTAATTGCCCTCGTGAGCGTGAGAGAGGCACACATGTATGGCAATAAGAAGAAAGTGAATTGAATGGAGGAATCAAAGGATAACATATTCCTAAACAATGGAACCACAAAGCGTGTGGATTCTAGATTGGGTTTGTGGTGTGGTTCATGTTGTTGTGTGTCAAAGGATATGTCATCCAGGTTGCACAAGGAGAAGGCTTAGGTGATTATCATGAAGTGTAGGAACATGGAACTAGAAGAGAAAATTAGAGGTTGATGTTTGCAAGTTCATAAGGAGATCAAGCACAAAAGCTAGACTTGAAGAGGAGAGAACCGATGATAGGATGGCCATAAAAACAATGAAATAAATATATAATTTTATAATGGATTTAAATTTTTTATTACATGTGAATGGGCATATTGTTGCAAGACTTGGTAGGGAATGTGTATCCTTTGGAAATTACCAATAAATTTTAGAGTTAGACATAGTTGATATGGGACATGTTGAATTATACATTGGATATAAGCTTTGAGGGGGGTAGGGCCTAGAGGTGAGGTAGATGGTTCATTTGGTTGGTTTAGTAAGATTTGGTAAAGGGAAATACCAAGCCAAGTTTTAAGGGGGGATTGTTAGGTAAAAAATGACTTGGTGAAAGGGTCAAAGTTACTCAGTCTATAGTGTGGTTTTGAGTACATGGCTTTGGTTTCCTGTGGTTTTTGTGCTCGTGTAATACATGTAATGAAGCCTTTAAAAGGCTAGGGAAAACTTCAATGTAATGGGTTAGGGGAGGTAGGCAGTGAAGGCTCACTTGGATGGGTTTTGGCCAAGGACACTAATAGAATTATGTTAGCTAGGTTTTCCTAGAATTAGAGTTTTCCAGGACAGAACATTGAGTTTATGTTTTGTGATTTTTTGTTGGTTGTTTTAATGTTTCTCTTAGCAAATTTAAATTTCTCTTTGGTAATTTTAACAAACCGCTAATAGTCAACTACATTGCTCTCAACTACTCCAATTGTTTATCACCTTTTGTTGGCCACTCGACTACCCATCAAATTTGACTATGGTTCCTATCCTCAACTTAGTCATTGACTTGTCTTTGATTTTATCGTTGACTTTTTCTAGAATTGACCATCGACCCAACTCAACTAAACTATCCAGTCAATCCTTCACCTAGTCGATTCTCCCTAACTAAACTAATAAGGTTCATTCTTGGTTGATGCACCTGACTAGATAGTCAACTAAATAAACTCCAGTCCATTGAGATTCCACTAAAAACATATATAACACCTCAACATTCACCCAAGTGTTGTTTTCTTTGAAAGTTTAAAAATACCCTTCTTAGTTGAACCAAGGCACTAATGCCCACCACTTCTTTGCATTAAGAGAACTTCATGACACTCATTTATTTTGATAGAAAGTCTATAACATTCTTCACAATGTCTACCTTTACCAATGAGATTCATCATTCCTTCATCCATTCTCTTGGGAGAAAAGTGTTGTGAGATAAAGGATTCCCTGACAGTAGTATGTTGATTGAAGGCTTGGGGGTGGCCAGTTGTAGAAAGATTATGTGCATCTGAGTCTACAATTGGGTGCAGAGTCGTCCCCAAAAACTTTGTTGTGGATAGCGGGATTCAAAGATCATTCAACTCTAAAGGCACAAGTAAGGAATATTGTTAGTACTAGTAAGCCATCTATACTCGTGTTTTAGAAATTCTATGTTGAATAGTTGTGTGTTCACATAATTGATGTAATTATTTGTATATTTATATAATAATTATTGTAGAAAAAAATAAAAACTGTATTTATTTATCAAATTTATTTTCATTAAATTTCTCCCTGTGATCGCAAGCAAAATTATTGATGAATTTAATTAAGTATTTTTCTCAAAATTTTACCTATAAGTCACATAGAGTCGAACCCGCTCTAATGATGTAAAAACCCTAGTGAAAATTCCATCTAATAAAAGTAAATAAAATCAAAATAATAACCACAGTTGATGGGACACTTATTCCAAGCTGAATGTTGGGCAAAATCCTAGTGATGGGGATCACTTGTGATTGTTTATGGCTAAGGAAATTGGCAAAGGCAATGGCTAAGGCTTTGGAAAGGCAAAATGGAATTTTTGGCACATTTATTTATGAAAATAATGGAGATTATAAGAAAAGGGAGGTGAAAGGTCACAGGTTGCATGTGAGGAAGAAAATGATGGAAAATAATGGAAAATGAAGAAAATAGAGGCCTCATTCATAAAAAGGCTTATAAGGATTAGTTGATAACCTTTTGTCAGTTGAGTTTTGGAGCTCTCTCATTATTCTCTTTCTCTCTCATACTCTTGGAGACTTAGAGTTTTCTTGGAGCATTCTTGGAGGTATGGCATACTTGGATTCTTGGAGCAAGAAGGCAAAGGAAGAGCAGGAAAGCGGAAGAAGGCATCAAGATCAACAGTTACATCATATTTGCTTACAGGTACCAAGTTGCATGTATGTTTCCTTCACTAATTTTGGCATGTATATCATATGCATGTGGTTTGTTGGACATGACCTGTCTTTGGCATGGAGGATGGCCGGGATTGACAGTGGATTTCCTAGCCTTGCCATTTCCTGGATAGCCATGGAGTTTGTGGGTTTATTTCCTTGTTGTGTTTTTGGTTGGTTCTCATGTTTCCTTAGCTTGGGTTGAGTTACTAAACACTCTGGAGCCCTGTAACATCTTGGGTTGAGTTATTGATCCCATAGCCTTGGTTGGACAAACGCTATGAAGCCCTTGGGGGATTGAGTTACTAGTCCTAGAGCCTTAGTTGGACAAATGTTGTAGAGCCCAGTGACAGCTGTGGGTTGAATTACTAGTCCTGGAGCCTTGGTTGGAACAAACGCTCTAGAGTCGTAGATGGCTGGGATAAAAACCAATCTGATGACGGTTTTGGTGATTTTTGATCATGAGGTGGAATCATTGTTTGATGGGGTGAGGTGGATGGCCTCTGGACGCCTTGGATGGTTTTTGATTGATGTGTTATATGAGATCTCACATTCATGCTTGGAATATGACATGGGGGTGAATGACTGAAGAGAGATTTGACTCAGCCATTATACGGTTGGGTGGAATGTGGAAGTCCCATCCTGGGTTTGGATTTTGCATCATTAATGAAAGGTTATTTCTCCTCGTATTTATATGATAATTTTGATGGATTATATGTGGTCTATATGGCTATACTTTCATGAGTATTTCTGTTGCTATTATGTTGGTTATGTATGTGTTTTATGAAAACATCCATGTGTGGCTCTCATCATGTTTTCACTTGTAACTGAATGACCAATGTATCTATGACCTAATGGATGGAATGGAAATTTATGTGTTGAGGAATCAATGGTTCTTAGCAATTCTCAACTAAGTATGAGACCCCCATGCTCAGAAATGTTATTTACACCTGTAGATTGCAGATTCGCAATGTGTTTGATGAAATGCCTGCCATGGCTAGTAGGGGTCCAATCAAGGTCTTAAACAAGTATTTGCTTTAGTACTGCCATTTCCATGATATTTTACTAATCTAAAGATATGGTTCAATTATGGGTAGTGAAATGGGATCTGGGCCTGAAAAAGTGGCTCAAATCCTAGAGTCACTCGCATAGCACTAACACATTTAGTCTTTGGTCGCTGACAGGCTAGCCTGTGAGAGTGAATTTGGGTTTCTGGTCTTTTTCATGCCTATAACATGACAGCGACTGAGGCTTAAGTTGTCGAAAAGTTCAGTGGGACCCAAGGGTGTTGAGGGATTTTATCCCCTAGGGCTTTTGGGTGGAACCCTAGCAGACTGAAAGTTGTATAAACAAAGAAACATGCATACACACATCCATTATGCTAGCAAAAGCTAATTCTAAAGTAAGAAGGACGTACCTCAGGTCCTACGTTCGAGTAGTTCCTCAAGGGTCCAAACCCTTCTTCACGTCCCTTT
>APFE031535850.1:17785-47666 GCA_000404065.3 Pinus taeda | reverse complement strand
TCTAGAAAATTCTCAACATTCTGCACATGTTGCTCAGCGTTGACATTCTTACTTTCACCATCGAACCTCGGCAAGTATAGATCATAGTTTTTGGGGAAAGCATGGAGAACAGAAGGTAAAAAAGGGGGTTTATACCGATCTGTAATTTTACAAGGTGTAGGGGTATGTACAGCAGGTATAGAATCAGTCTTGGTCTTTTGAGATTCATCAATTTGAAGATGGTCATCACAAAATTTAGAAGAAAGGTCTTGATCAAGCTCAAAAGTATGCAAATCTTTGGTATTCACAATATTCAAAGGGAAAGAATCAACTACAGGCCGAGGATCTCTTCTCAAATACAGTATACTTTGCAAAGCTTTCTTGACATTCTTGGGAAAAGAGAAGAAATAATTTATGACAAAGAACAAAATGTCTTGGATGAAATTCCAACATGAATACCTGATCTGTCCATGTTGTCCTTTCATGTTTTTGCTGGTCGGGATCATCCTCCAGTGGAGTCTTTGGATCTGATCTCAAAATAATTTAGAGTCGCCAGGTGAATGATTTCAGCCTTTCAAGTGTCTGATCGGTGTCCACCATCAACCATCAGATCTGAACTTGATACATGTACTGGGGTAATTAACAAGTTAAATGTCATGTTTACAAGCTAGACCAGAGATTGACTGAAGCAGCATTTATCTACTTCTACTAATGCAAAGCAAAAGCATTTCGAAGGCTACCTGGCATAACTTTAGGCTCCGTCTATAGCTTATAAAACAAATGACATAAACAAGCAAACCATTTGTTCTCCCCAGTATGGTCGCCAATATGTTAGCGCCTGAAATTTCACCTCAGGCTGAAAAAGGTAAACTCCAAGGCAACATCAAACCACTTAGCCTCGTAGCTAGCCCTACGAGGCAGGAGAGGGCTCTCTTTGGTCTATCTCGGCAAATATCTTCAACGGGAAGAGATAACCAACAAAGAACACTGATTTTAGGCTAGTAAACTGATAAAAAGTTTGATTTGGGATTTTTAGGGTTTTGGTGGAAAATTGGGGAAAGGCAATTTTGGGTGTGGGGATTGGACACAGTTTTCACAGGGAGTTCTTTGGGGCGAGGTAGGAGACTGTATTGATTCCTTTGAAAGATTTGTATGGATTGGTGAGGAGCTAAACAGAGCAAGCAATCACCTTGAATTCTCCTTAAATAGCTGAAAACATTGATATTAAGCAAACTTAAAGGCAGAGCATAGCAACCATGAATTCTACCTTAACACTTCATTTTCCTAATTTGCAGAAGAAAAAGTAAGAAGATGATTCACATAAAAAACTTACAAGTACAAAGAGAAACACACCATCAATACATGTAACCACAAGAATCCCAAAAAGGACTGCAAAATCCTGTTCTTTCTTCCTTTACCAAAAATGCAGAGATACAATGAGTAATACAATAGAAGCTTTCTCCCTCAAAAGTCCAACCATGAAAATGACTAAGAAAGCACATAATATAGGCAATCTAACATATTTCCTTGCCTCTAGGTGTCAAGCTCACTATCCTAGGAGCTATTTCAACCAATTCCAAACTGAGCACTAAAATCTAGGTAGTCAAAACTACTTGCCTCTATAAGCTAGGAAACCAATTCATTCATTTAATTTTTGCCTATCTGATGAATGAATCTTCTAGAAGAGATAAATAAGTGTCAAAGTATCATAAAATTACATCATTTACAACAAGGAGGATCAAAATCCACTCCAAAAAGTCAAACCTAGTCAAAACTATGTTTTGCTGAGCTGTAGGTGAAAATTTGAGAAAATGTGTTGATGCGTCGCGCCCCAATCCCTACACGTCGCACGCCTTTGAGCCAACTTGTTAGGCACTTCCCGAAGTCCAAATGAGGAAAAAGTGAGCTTTTTGGAAAGGTCTGGATGTCTACTTTCTGACCCAAGTGGAATTTCTGAATTGGGTGGTCATTTGCCCCTCCAAAATGGCAATCTCCCAAGACTGCTTCCTGTGTGTCAAAAATGTGGCAGAAAGTCATTTTTTGCTTGTTTTTTGACCTTCTAGAGACTCAAAACTTGGTGAATTTATTAGTAATTGCTGAGCAAGTGTATTTTTGCATGAAAAATCCAAAAATGCCTAGATTTCCCAAAATGGACCTCCCCAATGAAAGGGTCGCATGCGGTGCGCGACGCGTTGGGGAAGAAAACCTGGTTTTTGCCCAAAAAATTCACAAACGACCAAAAATGCTCAAAATTTTTTGAAATTTGTGAAAAAGGTAAGTCATTTAGCACCATGATCCTTCATGGAAGCCTCAGCCAAGATGTGGAGGGGATCGGGCCTTTTTGTTTGTTTTAGTGCCTTGGCCAACCATCCTTTGAGCATCTTCATTTTTGCCTTACATACGTGCATTCGAGCCCAATAATGATTCTTCATGTGGCGGAGCATGACCTTATCCTTGTTAGCCTTGGCCAGCAACCTCTGCAAATGAGCGTTCACCTGAATAAGCATGGATTCTCGATCTATGGGTGTCAAATCACCGGGTCTCCTACAGGCCAATTCCCAGTCTTCACGTATCTTCCGCTACTCATAAAGCTCGTGCTCATCCTCCAACTATTTGTTGCGCTGCTCTAAATAGTTAATCACCCATTTTTCCATCTGCAATTTCTTGTGCAGCAACTCATTCTCGATCCTTTGCTCTCGGATGATCTCCTTGAGCTTTGAGGCAGGGGAGCTATCTTCAATATCAATGATGTCAATATCTGGATCAAATGATAATCCTTCCTCAATCCTGGGCTGCTTTCCCCTCTCTGATACTTGTGCTACTGTCAGAAGTGAGGCCCCTTCCACCTGGTGTGGAGATAACACTTGCGGTGCTGATGAAGAAGGTGAGACCCCTTCCACCTACTGTGGAGAAAACTCTCGCCGAGCTAATGCAAATAAGGCCCTGTGGTCTCTCTGATATGTGACCAATGGAGGGGAACTAACATGTCTGGGCTCAGGGATGTCATACTGCTGTGAAGGTCCTCCCTCCTCATGAACAATCGAGGGGTGGTGGCACTGCGAAGAAATCTCGAGAGATGAAGTCCTCCCATAGAATACCCTACTGGGCCAACTGATGCATGACCACAATCTCGATCACAGCATAATGGTAGATGCTCCTGTGTTGTTGTGCTGGGCTCTTTCTCTGCACCAAGGGCACCATCCTCTCAATATTTCGGCACATGAAAAATGGTATGTTCATCATCCGTACCCGTGTGAAGTGCATCAACAAGCGGATATGATACAAATACACGCGTGAAAATCTGCCCTCACAGGTGAAATAGTGAATTATGAGTCTCATCAGGGGCGCATACTCATCCTTCAAGAATCTGAAAGGAAACACAGGAGTTATCTACCTCATAAATACAGGTTTAATGTAGGGCTCAAAATGAAATCTGTCCAATAGTTGGCGCTTGTTCCACTCTTCTCCAACATTGGGTATCCTTGTTGCTTGAGAAAAAATCTCCGGTGACAATGTAAAATCCACCCCTGCAAGATTCACATGGCTGTTGTGCAGATGCAAAACAAACAAGCAGACCATTTCCCTATGATGCTGAATTTGAGAAATCCTCTCGCAAAATTCATAACATGATTGATAGCGGAAACATGTGACTGCAAGTGGACAAGCCTGTAAATAGGTCAGAGAGGTGGGCTCCTCTCTCACATGATGACCACTCTTTCTACCCCTGTGAAGCCTCCTTTGTACCTCAACCTCTGGTGTTGACTCACGGTCATCACTTTGCTCATAATCAGTTTCGGTTTCTAACATGGTTTCAAGAGCAAAGTGGGTGAAATGTACTGCTGCTTCTGCTCAAAAACTGTTGTTTTAACTGCTGAAATGTTGCTTCAAGGGGACAAATAACACAAGGGAGATGTTAGGGAAGGGAGACTTTTGAGGGAACTGAGCGAAAATATAAGTAAAAGAGGATTTAGGGAAGAAATCATGACATATACAACATCATACAATTATAATTTGCAGGGGTTTTATGGATAGTAGGGTTTAGGGTTATGTTATTGAATTTTAGGGATAGGCATAGGGTTTTAAGGCTTTTGTTATTTTTGTTAGGGAGATTAGGTGAAAATGATAAGGGAGATGGTAACGGGATGTGGGGAAAAATGGGGGTGAAAAGGGATGACCTTGAGCAGCAAAAACAAAACCCCAGCCTTACTTGCACTTTGACATTTGTAAGCAAAATACACATGAATTTCTCATTTCAAAATGATGACATTTAAATTCTCATTCAAGCTTTAGCAAGCAATCTAATTGATGTCTGGAGCCCTACTTGCAACCTTGAAGAGATTTGGGTCGATTTGAGGTTTGAAGGAAATTTTCTGTGTGTAAACGCCAACGCGTCGTGCACGGGTCCTGACGTGTCACGCTTGCCCAACGGGTCGTGCCTGTGTCTTTTTCCCACTGTGATGACTTCCCTGATGCATCGCACTTGCCCAACGGGTCGCGCACAGGGCCTGATACGTCGTGCTCGGCCTCTCACAGCAATTTCGCCCAGTTTTTCACTAAGTCACCTTTCAGACTTGCTCTTGGAGTCTTGGAGGAAAATAATGATAAAATGAAGGGAGGGGGGCTTTTATAAACTTGATTTGAATTAATTTCCTCTCAAACCGACTTTCTAATGTTTATAACATGACACTTTTTCAATGTTTAAATACTGCTGACTTATGGTTTCCTTTTTGTCCTGAAATTGGTTGAAATGATGTTTTTTCTTGAAAACTTTTGCAGATGTAGCTTCTGAGGAGTCTTGGCAAAGGGGACCAGGGCCGCATGTTGACTTCTGGAGAATTTTAAAATTTTTACAATTTTTTTACAAAAATGAGAAAATGACCTTGCCTTCAAAAACAGAGTTTTTGAACTCAAGGTAAAAATTAGCTATACAATATGAAATCATCTGAAGTGATGCTTTGATGGACATCCTCTGGCCATGCTGGGCATTTATTGACCTTAGAAACATAACCTCAAAGACAAATTGGACTAAACCCTAGACTTAGGACCTTGACCTCATAACAAGACCAATGACCTTGTAAAGAATTTATTGATTGAAACAAACTTAATCCAGCAGTGCCAAGAGGGGAATAAAAGACACAAGCTCCTCCATCAGGGTTATGGCATGCCTAATGGAATTCAATAAGATGACACTGATGAGACACCTACTTATGCAAATGCAAAGAGCTTTGATCACTGATGGAGGGCTTCTAGACCGGCTCTAACAGTAGCAATGAAGAATCCATGAGTCAGAAGTTTGCTTCAGTAATGTAGCAAGAATTTGAAATGTCCTTACTTGGTGAACTTACTTATTTTCTTGGTCTACAAGTAAAGCAAACAAAATATGGTATCTTTCTTTCACAAACCAAATATCTCAAGCAGATCTTGAAGAAGTACAGGATGGAAGATTCTAAACCAACATGTGCTCCAATGGTAATAGGATGCAGTCTCATCTCTAACAATGAATCGCTAGCAGTAAACCAACCAACTAACAGATCTATGATTGGAAGTATGCTTTATCTAACATGTACCAAACCTCACATCATGCATGCAGTAGCAATTGTTGAAAGGTTCCAAGAAAATCCAAAGGAATCACATCTCTAGGCAGTCAAAAGAATCTTCAAATATCTTCAAGGAACTCAGGAATTTGGACTATGGTATCCTAAAGATACAGACCTTACTCTACATGCATATATAGATGCAAATTGGGTAGGAAGTGTTGATGATCGAAAGAGCAATAGTGGAGGTGCATTCTATATGGGTTCTTGGTTAGTGTCTTGGTTCAGCAAGAAACAAAGTTTGATTGCTTTATCTACAACTAAAGTGGAATATGTGGTTGCTTCATCTTGCTTGACACAACTACTTTTGATGATGAAAACTTTGCAAGGCATTCAGATTGTATGTACTCCACCCATATCCATTCTATGTGATAATACAAGTGCCATCAGTATTTCAAACAAATCCAGTCATACACTCCAAGACCAAGCATATACCCATCAAGTACCATTTTCTACAAGAACAAGTGCTTGAGCAAAAGGTTAAATTGGAATATGTTCCCTCCAAAGAACAAGTTGCTGATATATTCACCAAACCACTTCCCAGAGAAACATATGAATATCTCAGACAAAAGATAGGAGTAGTTCCTTCATCTTCCTGCTGTTAAATCCAATTTTTCAGACGAAGGTTATTATATGCAGGATTCATGAAGTATAGTTGCGTATACACGTGAGTTTTTGTGGCTGAGGGAGCGTATATGTTTTCCTGACAAAAAAAAAAAACAGTGGTTCAAACTATGATATGGGTGGTCTGTCTTATATTAATGATTCTTGTCTGAGGATATTCTTTGTTTATTGATTCTTTATCTGTCTGAAAAATCTGCCTTGATGAATGACTTGTTGACAATGCACAGGTAGCACAGCTTCAGGGGGAGCATTCACCTTCACACACATTCTACATTGTTGGCATTATGGTTGCTTATTTCACCTATGGTTTCATATATTTATATCATTTGGTGCATAAGTCATGTAAATATCTAGAGGGTGACATGATTTATTTTGTCATAGTCTAAGTCCTATTGGACATATGACGTAATTTGTTTCCCCACTATGTTGGGGATGGATGATGTAATATTTGTTGTATTTCAGTCATGTATAAACAATTGATATATCCCCACTTGGTTGGGTGGATGATTCAAATGTGGTGTATCCCCACTTGGTTGGGTGATTGATGTATGTATGATTCTTTGGTCATAAGGAGGTCATACTCACTTAGTTGAGCTATAGATTCATGCTATTCTTTTAAATCATATCTCTTCAAACTCGGCATGTACGCAGGGGGAATTCGACAACAACATGCATATCAAAGGAAGAGAGTAGCTTGTTCTACCTTTTTTCCCTTGATGTCAAAGGGGGAGATTATTTTGGTGTTGCATGGTATCTCTAATAGTTTCTATAGCTTGCAGTAATCAACACCATCACGGTTCCCATCAAGTCCAAAGGGGGAGATTGTTGGCATTATGATACAAGTGTTTTCCTTATTGGCAACCCACTCATAGGTCAATTCTGTTTTGATAAAAGGAAACTCACAGTATAACGGTTTATTCAGAGGTAACAGGGCAGTGATACAAAAGAACATGAAGATGGAACTAAGGTCTACTAATTAGAATAAAGAAGTTGAAGAAAAAGGTTGAATTAAAGTGATTTAAAAAGTATATGCAGGTCCAATTAATCAAAATAGCGTATACACGCTGGTCCACAAAACAAAAAGAGAATATACATATACATGCACTCTCACAAGAGGAAAAGTGCGTATAGGTTGGAAAATCAAGAGTAGAGAATACCAGGGGTCAATACCATGGTATTAGCCCACAATATTGAGTGGCGTAATGACTATTTGATCCTGCCCAAGAATACCACAGGTCACTAAGTGGTTTTGGTCTGAGGTATTTAGAAATGCCAAAAACTATATAAGGAGGAGAAGATCATAAGGCCAAGAGTGAAAGTGAATGGGTTTCTAAGGAATACTTCTATTTGAAGTATATTTTATGTTGGAGGGGCTATGTTGGTGATTTGATCTAAAATATTTATGTGCACCTTGAATTCAATGTTGGATCAGGATCATGAGACTTGAAATTACTTATCACGTAATGATCTGATATTGGTTGGGAAATATGTGATTATGTACACGTCTTTTATTCTTTAAATGTCATGATTTGGCTTTTTCTGAAGTTTGGAATTGTAGCTATGTTATGAGCTAATGTTTGTAGATTTGTACGTTGGTTCGTCTCGGTAAAAGAGCATGTCCATGTATGTTCTACTCTTCCAAGTAGTGTATACAAAAGAAAAGCCTTTTTCTTCAGATCTGACTGATCTATCTGATCAGTTCTGTTGTTTGACCGTTGTCTGTCAATGAATTCTTCTTAGATATGAATGTAAAACTGAATGCATAAGGTGTTTGGTATGTGATTGATTGATTGTATAAGTGAGAAGGGTGATCTCTTCCACTACCTATGTGTTGGGCACAGGAACCCCCAAGGACAATTTTGGGGATAAAAGCCCATATTTTGGTCAAATTTTGTAATCCAAATGTAAAGAATCCGCATTTTGTGGTCACGGAGCGCGTAGATGTTAAAGAGTCATAGGGTTGTCCGCCCCTATTTTGGAAGTGTAATGTTGCTTGTAGAAGATCTACCCATGATCCACGAAACATGGGATTGTATAAATAGAGCTAAGCTCTAAGTAGTTAGAATAATCAATCAATCAAGCAAGCAATGAAGATATGATGTATGAGAGATAGCGTTGAAGTACAAGTCTAAGTCTCAGGTCGTAGCATAGGTAGAGGCTCTTCAGCTGAGTGCGCAGAGGCCTAGAAGTTTGCAACTGAGTGCATGGACCCCTGCAGTTGAGTGCGCAGGGCATGTCGAGTCTGGAATTGTTTGGAATTATCAATAAAGAGAAGTATTCTACAATTTATATGTATTTATTTCCTGTTTACGTATGTGGTTATGTTCGGTATGAATTTCACTTATAATGCTTATATGAAGCACAAATATATGTAATTGTGTTGGCTATGTGAACGCAAGTAAGAACATCCTTTACATGAAGCTAATTAAGATCTGTTAATAAGACAAGTAAGATACTTAGTGTAGTGTGGGAAATATCGTAGCTCATTTCCCTAGCAGCAAAAAAGTATATCAGCCCCAGGTTAGGGCTACGTGAAAGCCAATTGTACCCTTTCATGAAGGTACTGAAGGGTGGAACAAAGGGCTAAGCAACCTATGTGTAGGCAGGTATAGCCATGATAAACCGACATCACAACCATCTCAAGGGTGCAGAAACTTGGTTCCAGCATCCCCCCATACTTCTTCGGGTGAGACTTCAGTCCGCACTCCACGGGCTGATACTGAAAGGGCCGGTAGTGTAGGGATCTATTTGGCTAACTAACTTTGAACCTGGGTCAGTCCCCCCCAATCCAACACTATCTAAAGCTCTATAAATAGATAGTAGATGGTCAATATATTTCTGGTTGGTACATACTTGATTCAGAATTTTTATGTTTCAGTAGTTTTCAAGGTATATGCAAGTTTGATTACAGGAAGTAGCATATACACGCAAATTGGGTTCAGTAAAGTAGCATATACATTCTGATGCATGATTTTTGAGATTACAGCTGGTTCTGAATGATGATGCAGGTTTTTGGGTTCAACATAGTGTTATGGTGACAGTGATTTGATTGTTCAGATTAACTGAATGTTTGTTGATGCAGATTAAGTTTCAAAGTCTAATGGGTCCAGTATGAAAATTTGATGAAACAAGGCCTTCATGTGTATTGTTGTGTACTAGGAGCATCTAGTCTGAAAATTTATGAAACGTGGTCCCTGGAGGAAGAGAGAAGGTTGTAGCCTTCTGTAGGTTGGTGTCTACATAGTAGTAATCACATTGGCTAGTACAAGAGCTAGGGGGTTGTAGCTCCCTTCTAGTAGAAGCTGGAAAATGAGAGAAGGTTATAGCCTTTTATAGGTGGGTGCCTGTGTACTGGTACGAGTCTACACCAATACAAGATTGTAAACATATTTTCTTATTATTAAAAGAAAACAGAGATGACAGCAGCAACTGGTTTTCACCCACATTGGGTTTCCACCTTAAATATTTGTGTTCTTGTGTGTTTCTTATGTGTGATGGATTATTCTATTTTTATTGCTTTGTTTAATAAGTTACTGATGCACTCGTTAAAGATCAACACATGATAAATTTTCTAAATCACAAGTTTTCTAGGTGTATGCTAGTTTCTCTAATCATAGTTGCGTGTACATGCTAGTTAACTTCACAGAAGTAGCGTATATAAATCTGTTTGAGAAAAGAAAAATTATTGATCAGATAATACTGATTTACCCCCTCTCAATATTATTTCCAACATAAAACTGAAACGGTGATAGTACAAGCTAGTATGCATGTAAACGACAACAAGCGTTCGCAAAAATCAAGCAAACAAAACTCACAAAAGCAAAAACACAAAAGTTAAGAGGACTTACCCATGAATAGTTGAGCTGGATGTGTTGAAGACTCTTGGATGTGTTGTGGGATGTTAGATCTCAAATATTGATGTGAATAAGTGAGCTCTGAAGCATCAAATAAATAAGTTTGAGGCTCATGACATGCATGCCACAAATCTAGGAAAAAGCGACAATTGGAGGAAATATTTTAAAATGATCTTTGCATGTAACCTCCAGCTGCTAAAAATAGCTCCATAAAATCGAGGGATGCTTTTTGCACGTTTCTTTTTTCTATTCTGGGAAAAAGCAGCCCATGCATGCAAGTCAAGTTTTCTTGGTCCCAGGTGGAACTGATCAACTCAATGGCACATGCAACAACCTCCTCAGCTAAGCAGAAACTTTGTGCATTTCTGGGAGGGATTTGGGCTTACTTCCCAGAAGGATTACACAATTTCTGGGCTGAGGAGCTGACTGCTACCCAAAATTGCGCAACTTATGGGCTGAGCAGCCCTACTGGGAGGAATTGAGCAATTTTCCAGTGAAGGGTGATAGACAGATTTGCGCAATTTTGGAGCCTAGTAGGCTGCCAGATAGGATTGCGCAATTTATGAAGGGAAGGTTGGTTCCCCTCCATAATTGCACAATTTCTTAAGGGAGCTGCTTAGCCTGTAGTTGGACCAAGTCTGAAAGAACAACCTGTGAGGGGGATGCAACAAGCTCTCATGCACAGGTTGGCAGTCTGCTAGAAAATCACTGAAGCTTATGTACTTGACATGGCAAGACATGATACTAAGGATGGTTGGTAGGGAGGTTCCAAAATGAAGCTAAGGCAAAATTTTCGAGGGTGGTTGTAGCCACTATAACACACCTTTAAAAGAAAAACTCGTATTCTCCTCTTCTAGAGCAATTTCTTCTCTGATACCATGTAGAAATTCCTTGTAGATTCAAACTACTAATTGTAATTTACTAAAACAATAGAATTGAATCTACTCTACTCCTCAGCAAAAACAATTAAACAATCATGAAATCACAAAGCATACATGAGAAAGAATTCAATCAACACATTACGTAATGATTTTCTAGGGAAATTTATAGCTAAAAACCCATGTTATCTGTGTATTGTATTAGTTAGAATATATGAGAAGATTTCAATGCTTTTTCTCAAGCCCGAGCAACCTCTACACTATCTCTATATGTCTCACAATTTCCAATATAAGCCTAGGCCAATACGTAACCAATTTCTTACTTGCCCAAGTCCCTATTTCCTTGTGTTTTTTCCTTGGGAATTAACCCCCTATTAATTAGGGAAACTCCTCAATATGAATTACACAATCCTTATAGGCCTTACTCTAACTGCATGTACAACATGTACAATTCAAATGATTATACAATTGATCGTCCATTTCCCTTGAACTACAATCTTAACTGGGTAACTTTCAGATCTGAAATGCATGAGTTATTTATAAGTGAATCATTAGTTAACTGGTTGAACACATGAAGCAGCACCCCACTATCTAACCTCCTACTAGTTCCTCCATCAATTGGAACTAATTTAATTGAATTAACTCAATTAAACTGAATTAATTAATTACTTAAAACTCAAAAATAAACTCAACAAGGGATCCTATCAAGTAGGAGACACTCTACATGACTCAAGTTAGACCATCAATTCGAATTAATTGATTCAACTAAGTCAAAATAACCTAGTTAACTCGTACAAGTTGCATGCAATGTGGAATTACAATTTTATTCCTAATTTAATTCAAGGAAAAAAATTAATTAGGATTTGCTTGTTTCATTTTGAACAATATTTGGCTCATCCATATGGATATTGGCTAAAAAATGAATGCACTTAATTCAATAACATTGTTTTGGGGAAGTAAAGGATGGACACACTACTTTTTTCTAGGATGGCTATGGTAAAAACTCCCTAAGCTCTAACACTAATAACAACTAGATCATCTATGCTTACAAATGACTATATGAGGCCTAATAATGATAATTGATTACTAGAATGAGCCTAACACAAGCTAGCAGTGGAGGAAATGGCTACCATAAAATGAATGGAATCCCAATCCAAAGGAGGCACTCTAGAATTACTTATGGAGTAACCTCCAGCAACAATTAATCCCATACTCCTACCATCCATAAAAACTTTTATGGGGGTACAGCTCCAAAGGATTCTTCACCATATGAGAAGCATATTATCTAGAAGTAGTGAATTAAGAGATACCAACAAATAGTGTGTGGATTAAAATTTGGAAGAAAAATATTTGGCCAAGAATTTCCTTCTTCCTATGGCTCCTAGTTCAAAGAAAAAGCTTAATATGGGGAAATATTTAAAATTGGAACCACCAGGGACCCTCCAGATGCCCCTTATGTGTCCTTAACTCTGAAAGTATTGAACATCTATTTAATATTTTTACCTACTCCAACTACCTGTGGATTCGATTGGAACATTTCCTTAATTTCTCTAATCAGAACACCCTTAACATTCCAAACACACTTTCTTAGTGGAGGAGTCATACCTTCTGCAATCCCATGATTAACTATATCTATACATTCTCTCTCAAATTTCAGCCATGGGTGACATGGAAGGAGTGTAACCAACCATCTTTAAAAATTCCTCTCTTCCTCACGACTCTCTCTAGGGAATTATCCAAAGGAATACCATAGAATCCATTATGACTCTCCCCTACCCCATCAAGACTAACAATCACATGGCTATGAAGCCAGACTCCTTAATAGATGGAACCTTGTTCAAATCCCCCCTCCTTCTTCATCACCATCTATTCAGTCACGTACTCTATTATTCCAACCTCATATTCCCCTCTATCCCTCTCCTTTCTCAAACTAAGTTTTTATGGTGCTTCAAAAGGAAATATTTGTTAGGGTCCCACTCTAACCCCCTTATTTATGTAATAGGATCAAGTCATAGTTATAGTTAAGTAAAGAGTCAATAAAGCCCATATTAATAATTGTAAGTGATTAACCCGCATTTAATGAAGGGACCACAGTTAGTTGCAAATGGGCCATGGTATTAGATACATGGTATTAATAAGAACCATGGTATTGCCCCATGGTATTGCATGTATGAATCCTATATAAAGGATAGAGACTCCCCTTGAGGAGCATCGTGTCTTATTTTGTAATCGAGCTCTGCTCTATTGGAGGTTACCCCCTCGAAGAGGCAAGTGAACATTGCTTTCTGAATAATAAACTACTTGCTATTATTTCTCATGGTTCTATGTTCTAGGTATATTTCTTCACATATTTGGTATTCTAGTGTCATCTTGCATGTTAAGAGCATAACAAGTGGTATCAAAGTGCTTTCCAGGGCCGGTGGGATCTCCAATTTTCAGCCAAAAAAAATTTGGCTAGAGACATGTTCCGACGTCTTTAAACTACAAGATCTATCATTGAGTGCATAAACTTGCAAATTTGGGGAGGCATGCATGCATGAAATACAAGAGGTGGTCATGCTTGTTGGACTCCCTTGTAACCCCTATGGGTACCCCTTCAAGTAGTAGCGCATTAGACAGAACCGTGCATGGACTGTCTTCCAAGTACCCTTTGGGTAGTCGAGTTGTACGACTAAGGGTACAGTTGATCCTCCTTGGTTAGTGCCCTGAAAAATTGGGCCAAGTACTACCCTCATACCCTTATGTATATTTCGATCTATAGCACCTGATACTCCTGGGGACCATAGTTCCCTTCTCTATCTCTAGATCACACATAATCTTTGCCAAATCAAATCTCACAAGTGGGGTTTTTTCACAGCAGCAGCAATCAATTCCACCGTCCAGATCTATCAGAACATCCTTTCGAATCTATTAGATCCATCAGATCCATAGCAGAAATCAGTTCCACCATTCAAATCTATCAGATCAGCCATTCATATCTCTCAGACCCATCAGATCCGCCATCTAGATCTGATTAGTTGTGTGGGTTCCTATACCTAGGCTTGATTTTTGCAGAACTTTTGGAAGCATTGACATTTCTGGGATTCGACTACTGAAGTATTCCTAAGCAAGGAGTAAAACTTCGTTCAGAGTATAAAAAAAAAGTATGAGACCCCTCGGGGTGCTTATTGGTGACTTATCCCATCAGAATCAGGACGACAAGCTGAGCAAGGTGGTACCATTCAATTGTTAGTGCCAAAAAATTCGGGCGGTCCAAAAATTTCAAGTACATCGGATCAGTGCATGGTAGAAACTAGAGCTCAAGCTATGGCGAATGAGAGGATCATCAAACTTGAATCAACATTGAATGAGGGCATGTCGCTGTTGAAGAACTTAAATACAAAACTCTCTAAGGGAAAGGAGGAGGCACGCGAGGAGGCACACAATGGCAATCAAAACAGTGAGGGTGAGTCTAGCCAGTCGCTTCAACTCTTTGGCACCCACTAACAATCCCATCCACAGCCACCCAAGCTGGACATGTATAAATTTGATGGCTCTTGCTTAGCCACATGGATAGCACAAATGGAGCAATATTTCACTATGAATTACATCTTGGATAATGCGACTCAGCTTAGTGTGGGTATCATGCACTTGGACAATGAAAGATGGCAATGGTGGCAATGACATCAACGTTGCTATGGAAGGCCCTTGACCTGGGAGACATTCAAAAAAGCTCTTATGGATTGCTTTGACCATGAATCTGACTTTTTGGGTCATCTCACTAAGCTCCGACAGACAGGAATAGTGAATGAATATATTCCAGCCTTTAAATCCTTAGCTTTCAGCATTGGAGGTCTACACGATGAGTTCTACATGGAATGTTTTGTCAGTGGTCTTAAAGAAGCCATACAAGCCCACGTTCGACTGCACCACCCTAGCTCATGGCTGCATGCTTGTAGGATAGCTCATGAAGTTGAACATGCGTTAGCAGCCCAGTCCAATCACCCAAATTTCATCGCCAAGGGTCACCCCCCATAGGCTCAAAGCACTACCCAAACACTCAAGGTTCAAAAGATGTCACCAGCAGAAATGGTGGAAAGGAGAAAGCAAGGCTTATGTTACTACTGTGAAGAGAAATACTTCCTCGGGCATAAATGCAAGGAGCCCAAATTCTTTCAAACTGATGCTACTAATCACAGTCTATCGAAGGAAGCCCCACCACTTGAGGAACGAGAGGAGGAAGAAGAGGACAAACAGAAGAACAATGTACCTGAAGAACTAGTTATCTCGTTGCATGCTTTGGCAGGGATTTCTTCACCTCAAACTCTCAAAATCAAAGGTTTTATTAAGCATCGCCCAGTAGTAGCCTTGATTGATAGTGGAAGTACACATAATTTTATCCATCAAAGAGTCGCGGAAGCAGTGAATTGTTTTGTCTGAGCAGTTTCTAACTTCCAAGTCCAAATTGCTGATGGCGGAATAATGAAATGTGAAGGCCGCTGTGAAAATGTCAAAATTCAAATGGGGGATTATCAGTTAAAGACCCACATGTTTGCCATAAACATGGGAGGGTGCGACATTGTCCTCGGTGTTGAATGGCTTTGCACACTTGGCCCAATCCCAATGGATTTCTAGGAGTTATATATGAGATTTAAGCAGAACAACCACACACATACCCTCAGCGGGCTCAAGGCAAGAGCTCCCTCTATCATCAGCTCACATTGTATGGAAAATTTGTTAAAAAAGGGCCATCGTGGAGTTATAGCACAATTTAATGCCATCTAGGCCTTCGAACCCAGTTCTCTTCATATTCATCCTGAGATGCAACAGATCTTAAACAACCATCTTCCAATCTTTGACAAGCCTCATGAGCTTCGACCCTCGAGAGGGGAACATGATCATAGCATTACTTTGGTCCCAGGGGCCCAACCACCAAATATGTGCCCATATAGATATCTGTTTGCCCAAAAGAATGAAATAGAAAAAATAATCAAGGAAGTCTTGGAAGCAAGAGTCATTCATCCCAGCATTAGTCCTTATTCATCACCAATGGTCATGGTGCTCAAGAAATATGGGGAATGGCATATGTGTCTAGACTTCAGGGCCCTTAATAAGTTGACAGTCAAAGATAAATTTCCCATCCCAATTGTCGATTATTTGCTAGATGAACTAAATGGGGCTCAATTCTTTACTAAGCTTGACCTTCGCTCAGGTTACCACCAAATTCGCATGAAAGAAGTAGACATTCCAAAGACTGCATTCTTAACTCATGAAGGCCATTATGAGTTCCTGGTCATGCCATTCGGTCTTTGTAATGCCCCATCCACTTTTCAGAGCCTTATGAACCACCTCCTCAAACCATATCTTAGAAAATTTGTCCCTTTTTTCTTTGATAACATCCTCATCTACAGTCACACCTAGGCCGCACACCTTTAGCACATAGATCTTCTCTTGAAACTACTTCACAAGCATAAATTATTTGTCAAGATGTCCAAGTGTTCTTTTTGCATGGAAGAAGTTGAGTGTTTGGGCCACATTGTGGGGCGTGAAGGTGTCAGGGTGGACCCCAAAAAGATCCAGGCAATGCAGGAGTGGACTCAACCTAAGATCTTGAAGAGCCTAAGAGGATTTTTGGGTCTCATAGGCTACTATTGCAAATTTGTCCACAATTATGGTCACATTGCTAGGCCCCTAACTCAACTCCTCAAGAAAAATCCATTCCTCTAGAGTGACGAAGCACAATAGACCTTTACAGCTCTCAAACATGCCATGTGTTCCACTCCAGTCTTAGCACTACCCGACTTCACCAAATCTTTTGTGATTGAATGTGATGCTTTGGGTATGGTATTGGGGCGGTCTTAATGCAAGAAGGTCATCCCTTGGCCTTCACAAGCAAACGACTAAGTGGGAAGAATCTGGGATAATCTACCTATGAGAAGGAGATGATGGCCATCTTACATGCAATAGATACCTGGCGGCCATACTTATTGGGGCAACGTTTCCAAATCTGCACAGACCATCAAAGCCTTAAATATTTTTTAGAGCAATGCCTATCCTCACCACAACAAAATAAATGGCTCACCAAAATGTTGGGATATGATTATGTGATAATTTACATGAAAGGGCACAAAAATATTTTAGTAGATGCGTTATCCCGCCAATTTGAGGAGGAAAGTACCCTGCTCGCAATTTCCCTTCCCATTCCTTAATGGATTGAAGAGGCTCGCAAGGAATGGTTTTCACATCCCTGGCTCTCTCAACTCATTAATCAATTGTAGGTGGATCTAAATTCCATAGCGGGCTACTCATGGGAGGATGAGATTCTTTGCTACAAGGACAAAGTAGTAATATCACCAACATCCACCCTCAAAAGCACTCATCTCCCATTGCAGGACATTCAAGCTTTCAGAAGATGTATGCTCGCACTCAAAGATCCTTTATTTGGAAAGGCATGAAAAAGGACATTCTTACTTTTGTAGCTTAATGCGACATTTGTCAATCCCACAAAGGAGAAAAAGTCAAATCTCCAAGCACATTATAGCCATTGCCCATCCCGGCCTCAATCTAGACGAAGGTTTCTATGGATTTCATTACGAGTCTTCTAAAGTCAGGAAACAAGTCAATCATCATGGTGGTTGTGGACAAGCTTTCTAAGTATGCTCCTTTTTGCACCCTACCCCACCCTTTTACACCGACTTTGGTCGCTCAATATTTCATGGATCAAATCTTCAAATTGCATGGCATGCCCACTTCCATTGTGTCTGATCATGACCCGATCTTCACTAGTAACTTTTGGCAAGAACTCTTCTGGCTACAAGGTACCCAACTACAACTTAGTACTTCCTATCATCCACAAACTAATGGTCAAACTGAAGCAGTCAACAAATTTCTGGAAACCTACCTTAGGTGTTTCACTTCAGAAAAGCAACATCTCTGGGTACAATGGTTACCTCTAGCTGAATGGAGGTATAACACCAACTATCATGCCACCAAAATGACTCCATATGGAGCAGTTTATGGTCAACTCCATCCTTCCCCTACTTCTTATATCAAGGGATGCTCAAAGGTACAAGTAGTGGATCAACTCCTATAGAACCACACAACCATGTTGGCCCACCTTAGAGAGAATCTTCATCAAGCTCAAAACCGCATGAAGCAACAAGTAGATCAACATCGCTCAAAATGCCAATTTCAAGAAGGGGATCAGGTATTTCTGAGGCTGCAACCATATAAGCAAACATCACTCAAAGACAAGGGTTTTTAGAAACTATTTCCAAAATTCTACGGACCGTATCAATTACTTCAATGCATTGGAGAAGTTGCCTACAAGCTAGCTTTGCCACCCACTGCAAAAATCCTTCTAGTTTTCCATGTCTCATGCCTCAAGAAAGTGATTGGGAATTATTGCAGAATTCAAACCAGCCTACCTGAACTGGATGAAGAAGGGTCAATATGGCTTCAACCTGAATAGGTTCTTGATACATGAGAAAGGCACCTGCATGGCCACATGATCAAGGAAGTCCTCGTCAAGTGGAAAGACACCTCTCAGGAAGATGCAACCAGGGAACCAGCCACTATTCTTCAGCAGTTTCTGCAGCTTCAACCTAAGGACAAGGCTATTCTTATGGGGGAGAGCATGTTAGGGTCCCACCCTAACCCCCTTATTTATGTAATAGGATCAAGTCATAGTTATAGTTATGTAAAGAGTCAATAAAGCCCATATTAATAATTGTAAGTGGTTAACCCAGATTTAATGAAGGGACCATAGTTAGTTGCAAATGGGCCATGGTACTAGATAGATGGTATTAATAAGAACCATGGTATTGCCCCATGGTATTGCATGTATGAATCCTATACAAAGGATAGAGACACCCCTCAAGGAGCATCGTATCTTATTTTGTAATCAAGCTCTACTCTATTGGAGATTGCCCCCTCGAAGAGGCAAGTGAACATTGCTTTTTGAATAATAAAGTACTTGCTATTATTTCTCATTGTTCTATGTTATGGGTATATTTCTTCGCATACTTGGTATTCTGGTATCATCTTGCAAGTTAAGAGCATAACAATCTTGGTCCAACTGGGTATGGTAAAATCTTTAGAAATCACCCCATCCTTCCACTCTTCATATATTCTTACACATTTTACAATAGTAGTAATAATTCTATGAAGCTTATATCCCTCATCAAAGGACCGGAAATGGCACAAAAACATGGCTTCCCTAAGATCTTTGTGGAAGGAGACTCCTAAACTATAGTCAATATGCTATGTGAACTCTAGAATGGTACTCCTAAGTATAGAGTTTCCAAAAGTTTGCAGTTGGAATAATTACTACACTGGGTCTCCTCTCAAGTTACCAATATCCTAGTCATCATTCCCACCCACGTTTGAATATTGGGGAACAAGGTTGCTAACATTATGTCTAACCATGGCTACCTAGACTCTTTTCCCAGGATATCCTTCACTTTACATATTATGTTAGGATCTCTTATTAAGAAGGTATGATGGAAACTTATTCTTAAATATATGTAGTCTTTGGATGAGGTTCTTTGTACAAGAGCAGATGAGGGAAGTTATCACCATCCCACCTATCCATTTGACTGAGGAACGTGGCAACATTCCTCCTCAAAAGGTAATTAAAATCCTCAGCTTGGAAATAGGTATATCACCCCTCTGCAGTTTGGCGTCATGATTATGAAACACCACCTTCACAGCGCGCACTCTCGTCACATTTGCCTCAACCCGCTTGCAATCTCCCAACCTGTTTGCATAAACCTCTCTCATGTCATTGATTATTCTCTATAACCAGTAAGCATGGAATTTACTACCTTGTTCATGGCACTCCAAGACCAAAACACTTCCAGTTACCTTAAACAGCAAGTTAATAGACGTATCAAGGAAATTGAAAATAAAATTTTGATTCTCCTTTTCATTCAATTCCCTCTACAATATGCAAGCTCAATTGGTGAAGATAAGTTGATGTTATTTCATTCCCATCAACTAATCTACTGTACTTATTTTTCCATTAGTTATCTACGTGGTATTGAAGAAAGGGAAATCCAACCTATTAAAGATATCTACAAATCTAGCATATTCCCTTCTCAATCTTGCCAATCATTCAGCCTCACTTGAAAATAGGGTTACCTGCATGAAGATCTATGTCATATCCTAACACTAGCTGAAGTAATCCACCACTGTGAAACAAAATTGCACCTGTTAGGTGACTTCTCTCTTGGAGAGGTTTATCCCTCTTCCCTCTTATTTTATTTTTCCCACTTTTCTTCCCATAGCATTCATTCCTCATTTATTACTCCTTATGGCTCTCTATTTTTACTTTCATTTCTATTGAATCCCATCTATTTATACATATGGGATATTCCCTCCTCGTTCAAACTCCCAATTCCTCATGATGCTCCTTTATGTTGGCACTTATCTTTGTTGGAACCCCCCCCCCCCAAACCTTTTCATTCCACTGTTGACCTCATTCCTCCATTTAGGTTGTGTATGTGGCTTTGTCCTACATTTTTGGCCCTTTCAATTGTTCACCTATTTTCTTTTCCTAACACACTCCCATGTGCTCCTTGGCCTTTTCCCATCCCTATGAAAACACCATGCCATGTTAGAGAGTTGTTGGGCATGGCCCAAATTGGTCCAATTTTGGTCAATGACTACACATTTTGAGGAGTGGAGTGTGCAAACTTCGCGAAGTTCTATTCACCACGTAGTTTTTAGGGGCTTTGGGGTGGGTCAAAGCCCCTCATGTTGTAATGGATATCGGGGTTCTAGCTAATGCTTTTTTCACATCCATAGTATGTGGACCTTGGTTTTGTAGTATTGAAATATATATAAGAATTTGTAATGCTTTTTCAAAGAGTTGGTCTTAGAAGATAACACATAAATGAATTGATCATACTTTATATATATATATATATATTTTGGATTTTGGGCCTTTAGGATATGCTTTGCAGCTAAGTGCACGAAGGCCTTGGAAGAGTTTGTAGTTGAGTGTGCAGACCGCCTACAGCTGGGTGCGCATGTCGAGAAATTGTATGTATTGAAAATACTTATCTTAATAAAGAAGAATAAGTTTTGACAAAGTCTTGTGTATCTACATTCTTACTATGTGTTCATATGTATTTATATGCATGGTTTTACTTATTTATGCAAAAGAATACATGTTATATCGTTCTCTGATATGTTTATGTAATAAGTGCAAATATTTGAAGTAAAGCATAAGAGAAACGTCTTTTATGTATTTTAAGTCATAGATGAGTATCAAATCTAAGAAAACACGTGGGTGCCATAGCACAATATCCCTCTAGTACTAGAAACCTAGTTCTGCAACCTCCCATAACTGCTTCAAGTGAGACTGTGATCTGCTTGTAGGTCGTTGTCGAAATGGCCAGTAGTTGAGAGTTTTGTTGGTGCACAATACACTTTGAACCTGGGTCTAAGACCCATTAGTCAACAAATGGTTATGTTTTCAGGACCGGGATCTGTTTGAGGGATATGTTTTAGCGTTCGTCGAGGAAGCAAATCCAGGAGTGGGTTGAACAAAAAGAGTGAGAATTTGCAATTCAAGAAAACATAAATCTGTGATTGTCGAATGAAGCCTAGTTGTAGAAATATCTCTATACAGATTAGCATGAGATCTTCTTCGCTATGTTTTCTAATGAACTATATGAATGGGTATTAAATTTGACCAAGCATAAGACTTGTTTCAAAAAGGACAAGCCTACCGCATGGAGCCCTGAATTCATACAGTGACTCAGGAATATTAATAACAGGATCTTAAGAGCGATTTATTTTTGGATTGACAATATGCTAGGAGGACTTATTGCTGAATTTACAATAGACACGATTATATCTTACAGGGAAGCTGAGCGAATCTTTTTGAAGGGTCCGCTGAGTAAGTGCATGAACTCTTTGAGGTTGTGGATTAAAATGATTTTATGTGAAAAGGGCATACTACAAATGTAGTTAGATTAATGTTTGGATGAAGAGGGAATAAGTCTGAACCAAGATTAGGGTCTACACGAAGTGCGAATCGATATAGAGTATAACACGGACCAAATAACTTTATTGAGACTCACTATAGTCCCTTGTTAGGTAGTGAAGAATAAGGAAGCAACCCCACAGCCCCTCGGTATTCCCCCCGCCATCCTGAAGGTGCGTTGAAGTTAGGAGTTCAGAAAAACAAATAGAATCTTTGGGATTCCACATCCATCTACTCCCCTTACCCACTATCCCTCCCATAATTCCCCTACTACCCCTTCCCCTCCCCCTCCCCCTAACCCCCCAAGAATAAAAATGGGTGATGACATTAAGTTGTCTATCTTTAAAGGACTTGATGAGAGGATCCTGACCAATTATGGTTTGTAGTTGTTGTAGTATGGAAATCAAGAAAAATCATTGATGAAGATGTAAAGAAGGTGCAGCTCATCATGACGCTGCAAGAAAGAGCACTAACATGGTCCATGAAGTATTATGTGACTAATCTGGATGCTTCATTGGATGCTATTAAGAAAGTGTTGGTATCCACTAGTAGAAAATGAGTAATTAGTGACTAGGTGACTAAAAAATTTAGTCACCACAGCTTTTCCAAGTGAAATACTACCAGAAATGAGTAATCTCAAGTGGCCGAACTAAAAACGACTAACATAAATCTTTAATTTAGTCGCAGGTTAAAATATGTGACTATCTAATAAGTAATACAACTAAAAATGACTAACATGAATGACTAAGTTAGTCTAGGAACAAAAATACAACTACTTAACAAGTACTACAATAATATGAATCAGTTTTTTATGTTAGTCATCTTAAATGTGTCAAGCAATCTAAACTTACAAGTGATAGGGGATTGAAAGGTTGTTAAAGATTGGTTGAAAGGTTATCCTTCCTTAAACACTTCTTCATCATCACATGGTGTATAGGTGAGCCAACTTTGAATTATTTATCTCTAATAATTTGTATTTTTAAAAAAATAATTTTTTAATAAAGGAAATATTTTATGTATTTTTTAAAAATCTATTCATTGAATCTAATTGGATCTAGTTCCAATTTGAAATTAATTTGAAGGGAAAATTTTAATTTTTAAGACTATAATATCAAATAAAAACTATTTTACTTTCATATTAACTGGCCTAGATCCATCTTAACCTCGAATCTATCAAGTGCCGAGAGGGGTCCAATCTCTCGAGGTGCAAAGTTTTTTTCTAGTGCAAAACTTGAGGAAATGTTTGCACCTCGAGGAAATTTTTTCACCTCGAGAAGCTATCAAAATAGGAAAACACCCCAATAACCTCAACTGCGATGATGGTTGTAAAATAAGTGATAATTGGATTCCTACACTAACTGGGGTTTCTACCATCTCCTAGGTTCTCCTAGCCCCATTATCTCTTGGTCCTCCTCATGGTTCAACCTATTCCTAATATCATTTCATTAGTATTTGAATAAATAACATTAATCAAGAACCCTTCCTTGTATTCTATCAATCCCTAAAAGAACTTTTAGTAAGTTTAAATTCCAATAATTTTATTTAAACCTCAGTTAGCATTAAAATTTAGGAAAACCCTGAGCAATATATCTTAAAAATTATTAATTAATAAAAATTCAATTATTAATATTTAGAAGACATAATTAGTTTTATTATTATATTACATGTTTTAATTATTTTGCAATATTTATAACATTAATGTTAATACATAGTAAATTTAACATTAATAATCCTAATGTTAACAAAATTAATTAATACAAAAAGCTTTTGTTGATGAACAAATAACATTCGAAACATTATAATATTATAATGTCACATTATATCATATTAGAATAATAACATTAGGTATTAATTAATGTTATAAAAAATAACTAATACTAAAACTTTTAGTTAATAACATCATAATATTATATGTTCATTATATTTGATTAATTATATTAAATTAAGAAAACAATAAGAAAGAATATAACAAAAAAATAGATATTTAATTAATTAAACTAAATCCTTTTCTTAACAATATCAAACCTGTCAACTCCTTACATTACCAACCCAATCTTTCCTCTATTTATTTCCCCATCATTATTTGACTTTTTCACACATCTGATCCTGATGATGAACCACAAAGATTGGTTCTAAACGTCGATACAATGAAACATGAATGTGATGACTCTAGAAGAAATCATTACACAAAATGCAGATCGCAGAAGCCTCAAATCTATAATTTTCAACCTATAAGGAAAGGGAGAAATCACAAGAAGTTCATGAATTGGAACAATCCATGGTACAAATTGCAATGAAGAAGTCAGACCTCACCTTTATCAAACGTTGTAGAGACACCTCCATTATTCCTCCATTTGCCTACATCAAACACAACCTCAAAAATGATATGAATAATCACATTTTCACCAAAGCCATCCAATCACTTCTTTGCTCAGAGATCAGTAAATTACATTCAAAACTAAACTTATTAAACAAGAATGCTCATGATCTACACCTTAGTCCATCTAACCATATTGAACTAGCGCTGTGGTCCATAATAGACTCATGCACAGATTTGAAATCTCTTAAAATTGAGGAACAGAAGAACTTCAAACAAAACCTAAATTTTGAAAAACTGGAAAAGAAAGCCAAGGTTCATCCCAACTACTAGACAACCCCCAATAAATCCAAATTCACAGATATCCTTTCTTAATTCACTTATATCATAAGAAAATAATCCTGAGTCATACCACATCACAATCAAGCACAATTCTAACGTTGTTCCTGAAAAGAAAAATTTGGCTATAGCGTATGGGAAATCTGTGGATCAAAACCCTAATCATAAATCCCATAGAAACATTTCTGAAACTGTATTGACTAGCGTAGATTATACTGGGATGGAGCATTCTACATCACAGATATCAAGGTCATATACATTGGGTAGCGTGTTGATGAAATAGTGCCATGAGACCTCTAACAAAAACATTGAACCCATGGTGACAACTTCCACTGAATCAAAAATCGATATCAATATGGGCAGTGCATTATTGGAAAAGTGCAATGAGACCTTGGAAAAAAGCATTGAACCCACAGTGATAGCTTCCACTGAATCAAAAATCAAAATAAATACAGAAACAACGTGTTTGGAATCTGCATATCATATAACTAAGAACAGAATCATTCCTAAATTCATATGGACTAACGCAGGTCCTCGTACAAACATAGTATGTGCTAGAATATAGCACTTTGAATCTTTGGATAGTGGGACTAATGATCCACCACAAAATAGCAATATAATCAGCTATTTTAGAGAACAACGATGTTATGAAGAAAGGGACTGCCATAGAGTGTGATAAGACTGATAACACAGGCATTAGGATCATATCCACGGAAATAGAAATCAGTGAGATGGAAACAGTAAACAAAGAACATGAAACAACATTGCATTTTTTGTTTGACAGTGGGATCAACATATATGATAAGGCCCCTAATGAAGACACTAATCTCACTATGGATGATAGGACAATATCCATAACTCAAGAAATCGAAAGAAACAGTGAGACATTGACATCAAATGCTGGGAAAGTAAGCATCATAAATCTTTCCTATACCCAGATTGACCCAATCACTTTAGGTCTACTTGAAAGAGACCTAAATTTTGCTATTTCCCCTCACACCATCCCCAAGGAAGACATTTTATGCAACATCGAGTATGGCATTAAGTATTTACTGGACAATATTAAAGAGATTCTTGTCTTTGAGGTTTCTGCGAGTTTCATTATTATTTAGATTATCTTTTGGATACAACGCGTACGGATTCTTTTTCATCGACGTTTCGAACCAGCGATGGTGGTTCATCTTCAGGATGTGAAAGAATATTGAAAGACTGATCTTATTTTTCTAATTATATATATAGAGATGCTTAGTCGACAGATATAATTAATTTAATTATTCTTTTTTCCTTTTAGGTTTGTGGTTATATTAATTATATTTATTTAATTATCTAATATTTAATATATATTATATTTTATTTTAATTATATTTTATGAATTAATAATTATATATTAAAATAATTAGATAATTAAAATTACATAAAATAATTAGATAATTAAAACAAATATAATTAATATAACCAAAAACCTAAAAGGAAAAAAGAATAATTAAATTAATTATATCTGTCAGCTAAGCATCTCTATATATATAATTGGAACAATAAGATCAGTCTTTCAATCTTCTTTCACATCCTAACGATGGACCATCGTTGCTGGTTCGAAATGTCGATGAAAAAGAATCCTTATGTGATGTATCTGGAAGATAATCTAAATATTAAAGAGATTATTAGACAGGATTACTCCATCATCCTCAGAAATGATAAACCACCCAGAAGCAATATATCCAAACAAGAATACCTTGCTCTCACGACCTTAAACCAAAACCCTAACATTGTGGTCTTGAAAGCTGACAAAGGTGGTGCGACTATTATAATTAACACAAAAGATTACAATGAGAAGATGCTAGACCACCTAACCAATAGTGGATGTTATATTAAACTAGAAAAGAATCCCATAAGGAAGATCTCCAAAAATGTCAATCACTTAATAAAAATGAGCAAGGAACATAATATCAAGAATCTGATTGAAACCAATCCCTACACCCATAGGATTTATGGAGCCCCTAAAATTCATAAGGAAGGTATCCCCATTAGACCCATAGTCAATACCATTGGAGGACCTACTTACCATCTCGTGAAACATCTAGTTAAGAAGCTTAAACCTATGGTAAGGAACACTAGCTCCTTTGTCAAGGACTCCAATCACTTCATTAATGAGATCAAACACATAAAAATAGACCATAATGACATCTTGGTGAGTTTTGATGTAAAATATCTCTATACCAATATCCCCATAGTTGAAGCCATGGAAGTAGTCCACAAAATCATTGATCCTCACACAGCTAAATTAGTAGAAATTTGTTTAAAATCCACCTTTTTCAGCTTTAGGGATGATATGTACGAAAACACTTGTGGTGTGGCCATGGGATCACCGCTATCCCCCATTATTTCCAATTTGTTCATGGAACATTTTGAAGCTAAAGCCATTGAGTCTTCCCCTTTAAAAGCTAAGCTTTGGAAAAGATTTGTCGATGAAACTTACGTCATTTGGCGTCATGGAAAAGAAAAATTGGACAAATTCCTAGAGCACCTTAACAGTCAATCAAATTCGATCAAGTTTACAATGGAACTAGAAGAGAATGACAATCTTCCCTTTCTTGAAATCCAAATCAAGAGAAACTAAGATGGATCAATATCTCACCAAGTATATCGCAAGAAAACCCACACAGAACACTACATGCATGTCAACTCTCACCATCATCCTACTTAGAAACTCAGAGTGCTCAACACTCTAGCTACCAAGGCAATACGTATTTTAGATCATGATTATTTTGATCAAGAAAAGAACCACCTCTTAAATGTTTTTGAAAAGAATGGATATAGAATACACCAAGGAATCAAAGCTTTCAAAAAAGCAGAGAATCCTAAAACCAAACAACCAATGGATGATTGTGCATGCAAGGTTCACCTACCCTACATTCTAGATACCACTGATAAGATTTCACACATTTTAAAAAAGAATAATATAAAAACCACTTTCAAATCCTTGAATACGATTGGTAGATGCTTGAAATCGGTAAAAGATCTTGTTGATCCTAAACACCACAAAGCGGTTTATTTGGTTCTGTGTTCGTGTGGAAAAGCCTACATTGGTGAAACTGATCATTCTATATTGACTAGGATTCAAGAACATGTCATTGACATCAAACATAACCATTCCAAAACCATAGCTTTGGCCAAACAGTCTAGTAAAACCAATCATCACATTTGCATAGAAAACTCCTGTGTTGTGGCCAAAATTGACCATTATCACCATAGAACATTTAGAGAAGCTATCGAAGTAGGAAAACACCCCAATAACCTCAACCGCGATGGCAGCTGGAAAATAAGTGATAATTGGATTCCTACACTAATTGGGTCTACAGGTCTCCTAGGTTCTCTCGGCTCCATTATCTCTTGGTCCTCCTCATGGTTCAACCTATCCCTAATGTCATTTTATTAATATTTGAATAAATAACATTAATCAAGAACCCTTGTATTATTTCAATCCCTCAGAGAACTTTTAGTAAGTTTAAATTCCAATAATTTTATTTAAACCTCAGTTAGCATTAAAATTTAGGAAAATCCTAAGCAATATGTCTTCAAAATTATTAATTAATAAAAAATCAATTAGTAATATTTAGAAGACCTAATTAGTTTTATTATTATATTACATGGTTTAATTATTTTGCAATATTTATAACATTAATGTTAATACATAGTAAATTTAACATTAATAATCCTAATGTTAACAAAATTAATTCATACAAAAACTTTTGTTGATGGACAAATAACATTATACCATTTGAAACATTATAATATTATAATGTCATATTATATCATATTAGAATAATAACATTAGGTATTAATTAATGTTATCAAAAATAACTAATACTAAAACTTTTAG
This sequence comes from Pinus taeda, assembly GCA_000404065.3. NCBI lineage: Eukaryota > Viridiplantae > Streptophyta > Pinopsida > Pinales > Pinaceae > Pinus > Pinus taeda. The sequence continues at coordinate 19,229 of APFE031535850.1, read as the reverse complement.
TCAATAACATGATAATATATAATGTTACATTATATTTTGATTAATTATAGTCAATACTAAAGAAAAATTAAATAAATAAATATATAAAACAATAACAAATATAAACATACAAAAAAATAGATATTTAATTAATTAATCTAAATTTATTTCTTAACAATATCAAACCTGTCGACTCCTTACGTTACCAACCCAATCTTTTCGACTCCTTACGTTACCAACCCAATCTTTCCTCTATTTATTGCCCCATCATTATCTGACTTTTTCACACATCTGATCCTGATGATGAACCACATAGTTTGGTTCGAAATGTCGATACAATAAAACATGAATGCGATGACTCCAGAAGACATCACTACACTTGATAGTTATAGGGTTAATATGGATCTAGGTTGGCTATATAATATCTATATTTGTATTTGTGTCTCTTTATTATTCCCTCTTTTTATCTCACCCCCCAAACATACACACACTCTCTCTCCCTCTCTTCCCCTTCTCTGTCTAACTCTCTCTTCCCCTTCTCTCCCTCTCTATCTATATCCTTCTCTCTATTCCCTCCTACTCTCCTATCTCCCTCACTCTCACTCAAAGACTCCCTTTTCACCCCCTCTCTCTCTCCGCTTTTGTCCATCTATATTTTCCTAGTTCTCTCCCTCTCCTACCCCCTCCAATTCCATCTCTCTCTCCTCATCTCTATCTTCCTTCCTCTCTATCCCTTATCTCCCACCTCCCTCTATTTCTCCCCCCAAATCACTCTCCCTCTCTCTCTCTCTCTCTTCCTTCCAACTCTATCACTATCTCCCCCCTCCCTATCCTTCTCCATCTCTCTCCCTTCCCATTATATCCCTATCTCTATCCTCTCCTCTTATTTCTCTTCCCTCCGCTCCTCTCTCCTTCACTCTCTCTCCATCTCTCCCTTCTCACTCCTCTCTCTCTCCACCTCTATCTCTGTATGTCTTTTTTATTTCCTCCCTCTCTCCCCCACTCCAACTCCATTTCTCTCTCTCTCTCTCCTCTCTCTTCTTTCCTCTCACTCCCTCTCTCCCACCTCCCTCTCTCTCGTGCGCATCACTCTCTCTTTCTCTCTCTGTCCTCCAACTTTTTCACTATCTCCCTTCCTCTCTCTGCCCCCTCCCCAACTCTCTCTTAAATTTTATCACATTGTATTGTGTTTAAGAAATTATCTAAATTAAAAAAACTTAATTGGTTGTAAAATATTAAACCTATATTTTGGATCAATCATGTCAAAGAAATTAAAATAATGAAAAACTTTAAAAAGTCACGCACCATATTTAATCTATTATAATTAGTCAATTTTCTTGCTCTCATCCCTTGGATCCTTAGCTAATATGGATCTATGTTAGTTCTTTATATATACATATAGCTAATATGGATCTATGCGGGTTCTTTATATATATCATAGATCCATATTAGCTAAGGATATATA
>APFE031535850.1:0-16852 GCA_000404065.3 Pinus taeda | reverse complement strand
CCAGTTTAGTGTTGGGTTCAAATAAAATATTCATAGATTACAACATCACATTGTAGCACTACAACTTTCTCTACCTTGTTTATATCTGTGTGGAAATTCTAGAAGAAGGAAGACCATCAATGTGATCTATGGATTTCATGGGATTCAAACCTAGATGGAGTTTGCATGGGAAACAGAGGAGGGTTCATATGATCAAAGCATAAATTTTATCTAGTGTTGAGGGTTTAATGATTATGATAATGCAGATCTTGATTGTGGCGAACAATTCATGAAAATACAATGCACAAGTAAGTATTTTGCATGTCTTTATTGAGATTTTGGTAATTTTTACATGGGTACGAATTTGGACTATGGAGAGTTCTTCACTTTTACTAAAGATAAGCATTTTGCATGTCTTTATTGAGATTTTGGTAATTTTTACATGGGTAAGAATTTGGACTATGGAGAGTTCTTCCGTTTTACTAAAGATGATTTTTGTTCTTATGGGTAAACAATTTCGAGGCTTTATATGATCAAAGCATAAATTTTATTTAGAGTTGAAGGTGTAATGATTATGATAATGTAAATCTTGATTGCGTCCAACAATTCATCAAAATACAATGCAAAAGTAAGCATTTTGAATGTCCTTATTGTACAAAGGGTTTAATGATTATGATAATGCAGATCTTGATTACAGCCAAAAATTCATCAAAGGACAATGGACAAGCAAGCAGTTTGCAGCTCCTTATTGTACAGATCAGTTTGCTCCTCCCTAACTTTTCTAGGGTCAGAATGCATGAAATTTTATTTTTTCTTTTCACCTTTTTTTAGTGTTTGATTGTTTGTGTAATGGACTCTACCATGCCCAAATTCAAAGGGCTTGAGTGATGCAAGAAAATTTTATGGTAGGATGCAAATGCTAGACCTTCCTCAAACTTTGTTACTGAAATTAAATTTTTTTGTAATCACGAACATAGAATATTTGATGTTTCATCATTAGATTCTAATCTCAATTCCTATAGTTTTAAACCATGTTACTATATTTTAAGTAGAATATACTTAGATCCATTAAACCTTACAACTCTCCAAAGATCAGGTTAATTTCAGCTAAAAAGAATGAACCTGAATGGATTTTGCAATTTAGATTCAATGCTTAAAGACAATGATTAAAAATGGAAGAACTCAAATGGTATGATAACTCTTACCCACCCATCAATTTCTAAGACCAATTTTCCTAATATTCTAACCTAAACAGAGAGAGTAGAAGAAGAAGAGGAGCCTGGATGAGGTGGACCCTGACCCACTTGATACTTTTCAAAAGTTGGGCATGCCCTTGACTAGAAGAAGAGATTGACAAACATTGTTGTAGATGTTGTTTTTGATAGTATTTTCATTGCTACCTTGCATAGGCAGACTATATACACAGTTGATGTTATCTTTTGTTCGTTATAAGAGGTAATTTGAGAGTACCTTTATGTAGTTAGGAAGTAGCTTGGCACGGTTTTTCCTCCTGCTAATAACTATTATGTTGCATTGTATTTTTCCTTTGTAGTGATAGTTCCTTCTATTAAATCCCCAATTACACTTTGTCACCCATGGAAATATCCACTTATTTCAGGATGAATGAGATGGAGACCAAGCAGTTTAGGAGGACTCTTATTGTTGTAGATGAGAGGAGTTTTGTGAGGTGAGAGGAGTTATGTGACATATATTGAAGGATGCACTACACCATTTTATGACACCAATCATCTCCATGCCACAGTAGTGGATCTCTATTGCACTGAGGGAGAAACGATAGATCATTCCATTGTAAATAATTGGTATGTCGGGGATGAGGAATGCAAACATAGGATTTATAATTTTATTACAAAAAGAGGTTTGTGTGATGGAGACAAATCCTATAGGTAAATCGTATCATTATATTTCTATGAAATCTCATAATGTGTTCAATACAAAAATATGTATGTACTCTTGAATTTATCTATGTTCTAGTAAGGTCAAGAATAAAGTTGTTATTGCAAATAACTGGGATCTACCGTGTAAGTTTACTTTACTACATGGAATTCTTGATTTGTTAGATCCCAACTAGTTAGGGTTGAATTTACTTTTGTTGTAATCAGATTCAGAATAAAGTTGTCATTTTAATCGCTGAAATATACCACGTAAAATTTAATGACTACATGAAATTGTTTATTTGTTAGAGCTGAACTTATTAGGATTATGAAGAGTCCTCTTTCATGACAATATTTATGAATGCTTTATTCTTGCTCAAAGAATTACATATTATAGAAAGGTGGAAAATAAATGAGATGCACTGAATGGTTTATGTTTTAAAATGTGTGGAGGGAGTATACAATTATTTTCAGTTACATTCAAATATTTTGAAGCACCCACTAAAGTGCTTAAATTTCCTCTTAGTTAATTCCATTTCTAGTATCCCAATGCTTCTAGAAGTCCTTCTCCAAAGTGATCCCTTAACTATCTTGGAGGGAAATTGATTACTTATTTGGAACCCACGGATTACAATTTGATTAGGAGTAAGGGATGAGAAAGCTTCATATTAGTCAATATATTCCACAGATTAATAGCATATCAAACGATTGTCTTTCTGTTTAATTGATACGACAATCACTCGACAATTTGTTAGGATTTTGAGACCTTTTCAATGAATTTTTTTTTTTCTAAAAGTTATATTCTCAATTAAACAAATTAAAGAAAAGCTGAAAAATAATGCAATGGAAGGATTTTCTGTATTAGTGCCTAAGAATGCCTTGGTAATTATTACACAACATTTTTTCACTGTCCCTATACTCCCCATTCCTTGATCCTAGAGGAGCTCTACATTAAACCCTTCATGATTTGCCTTCATGATGAAACTCCCATCATGTTCCTCTTCATGAGTAGATCATTTCCCTTTTGCACCATTTCCCCTGAAACTTCTATTTTTCCCAGTTTACAATACCGGCACTAATGACCTTTGTCTCCCCCATGTTGATGTGTAGAGATTAGCACTATCCCTAGCAACGCTCAGAGCGACTGAGCTTTGTTTTAGTTGCGCCGATCCTATTATCGAAATTTTTTTAAATTAGGAGATAAAACTTCCAGCTCTAGAAGCTTTGTAATGGAAGTTTGTTAAATGGTTTGGCCCGATGGGGTTGAGGATCACAATTTGGGCTCCTTTCCCCTATAATGATGGAACTAGCTCAAGGGATAAGTCCTTCTCCCGTGAGAAGAGGATCCATCTCCCATCCATATTTCCAGTATAAAACTCCCTTATTCCCAAGCACAAACTAGTCACAGTTGATAGTTTTGGTAGAGCTATTGTTTTGAGTGTTGATATTATTTTGGAGTAGATAAGCTAGCTATTAGTAGTTGTAGCTATGTAGTTGTGTTGAGGGAGAAGTGTGTTTTGGTTTGGAGTGAATCCTAAAGGGAAGAGATTTAAAACTATTGTTGTTTGAAACCATCATGGAATGCTAGCAGAAGTGTGTGGGAACCTAGTCTTGTTAGAGGAAGGCTGCAGTGACAGACGAATGGTTGTAATCTCTCTTTGATATTAATATATGCAACTATCGATTGATTTGCTACATGTTTTGTAATATTACATTTGCATGTCTTAATGCTTCTTGACTCGTTAAGTAAATTGAATTGCAATTTGTCTATTATTATGTTTGTGTGCTGTTGTTGTTCACTTGTTTCAGGAACTTGAAGAAGGAAGCAAGAGATTGATGGAGCGAGCAAGCGAGGACATCATCAAACAAGATAAGAAACCAAGAGGTAGTCCCTCTTGATTGATTCTAACCTAAGGAAGTCTTCCATAGAACGTATCTATTGTGGCTAGACCCATTATCGGGATAGAGGAATTCGTTCATGTCCGCACTTATAATTTTACTTCACCACAGTAATGTGAAGGGCTTGGTCTTTTCTTGACTCAAGATTAGTTGCATTTGAGTTCTTAGCATTTCTTTTAATTTAATTTCTGTTGTGTTTATATTGTTATCCTTGAAGTTGGTGATCTACTGTGTGTCTAATAGGAAGTATTAAATATTAAACACTCTCAAAGGTGATATTGATGGATGACTGACTTTAAATGACCCTACTTGACACTTTAGTATTACATGATCATGCAAAGAAACTATTAATCAATATTAAAAGGAAGATGATTAACGTGCAATGTTTCTTGGCATGTCATATAATTACTGCATTTTGGGCCCCAATAATATATTTGAGGCTACTGTTGGTTGTTACTTGTGGAGCATCCCTTTGGCTCAAAAACAAATTGAGGATAAATGTCCACTATATGGTATTGGACATGATCAAAGAGGAATTCACCAAAATCAGTAGAGGACATGGGAGCAATTGGTACAATGAGCAGATAACGTTAGAGAAAAACCAAGGCACCATAATTTCTTGTGTATTTAGATTCACTTGAAATTAACTAGTCACAAAAAGTACCTTTTTTTTTTTCCAAATATTTTCATGTATACATAAATACTAAAAACACAATTTCAGATTAATTATTATAACTAATAATTATATGATAGACATAATTTATAATCAAATAGTATAATATGATTAATATTATTGGGCAAAACTATAGGGTTCGACTGTGAGGGGCATTGTGACAATATATGTACACTTCTCATTGTATTAGACAATCATATTTCAGAGTGTGATATCCATCCAACAAAATGTACTCCCAAAGGCCATTATGGGATTGAAATTTTTTCTTTTTGTGGAAAAGTGGTGATGTATTTTCTTATGCCTTAATGTTCCACTTCCCTAAGGTTTTGACACTACTCATAGCTAGCACCTTCATTCAACAAAGTGAGGTACTCATATTGGAAAGTTGAATCATTTTGTCTCCACAATCCGATATGATGTTGGATCAATCTCATGATCCTAAAAGCATAGGTCATAATAGCGAGGAACTTTTACTGTGGGCAAAAGAATATCCAAATTTAAGGAACATGACTCTTTTAGAAAAAGCAATAAGGATATTTCTTACATTGATATTTTTTTCCATTTGTTTTCACAAGTATCTATTGTGTGATATTTTTAACATGTAACTTAGTTGGTATGATTGTGCCTAAGGTTTTGTTGAAGGTTGAATACTAAGTTCCTAAGGTGTTATTTTCTATGGTGACATTTTATTTGTTTAGTTTATACAAGTCATCTAGCCGCATAGCGACCACTATCGAATGTTGAGGTATATGTTGTATAAAAATTTTATATTCTACTTTATTTTATATTCAAGTATTCATTGTCTTTCATGTCTTATACTTTGCATTATATCTTCTTTCATTTTGAAGAGAGGAACTCAATATCAATGGTAAGAAGCAGCAATTGAATAAAGAGAAGAATAATAACACTAGAGTGACAAATGCAAAAAGAGAGAGAGAAGGGAATCTGTCTAGTGATACCCTTAGAGCCAATATCTTGCATAAGACACGCTTATAGAGACTGATAATCAAGCCTTCAGAGTTGGTGAATTCACTTGCAATTCTTCGGCAACATAGTGATAATGTTTTGAAATGATAAAACAACATTTCATGTGTAAATTGTAGTCCAACTGATTTTAAGTTGGAAACTCATATTGTAATACTTGATATTTTATATAATAAAATTTATATGGTTGAAATTGTTTTTATTTTTACTTGATATTATTTATTCTTGTAATTAACATATGTAACTTTGTGTTATCATATTAGATAAACATGCACATTGTATGATATTTTTTTTAAATTTAGTCTCAAAATCATACTAATTAATTTATGTTGATTAATAATAAACCCATAAAATCAATATAAATCTACTAAATTAGTAGTTTATATTAATTAATGATGAACATGAATAAAATGAATATATGATTGAATTAGTCGTTTATAATGATTATGAATGAAATTAAATGAAATGAATAGAAACTACTAAATTAGTCATTTATATAATGAGTATGAAAATACCAAAAAAATATAATGACTACTCCAAATGATAAAATTTTTATTAAAATGATCACTAAATTTTGCATATATATGACTATTAGTAGCTAATTTACAGTATCTTATAACACGACTAAAATTTAGTCATATTTATTTGGTCATTAATTGGTTTTAAATGATGACTAAAATTTGCATATATATGACTATTAGTAGCTAATTTACAGTGTCTTATAACGCGACCAACATTTTGGTCATATTTATTTGGTCATTAACTGGTTTTCTTGAGAATTCATATAGTAATATATTTTTTTGTATATTTGATCATTAATTGTGACAATTAATGACTAAACAAATGAAAAATTTATGACCAAATGTATGACTAAATATACTACTAGATGGTAAAATTGAGGAAAACAATTAATGACTAAGCTAAAATGACTAAAAGTTGGTCGCGTTATAAGATACTATAAATTAGCTACTATTGGTCACCGATTAAAAAATGGTTTATATACAAATTTTAGTTGTTCTTTTAGTAACTAATTGGTCATTTTGTACTAGTGATCAGAATTCAAGAAGCCAAAATTAGAATCACAATGCATTATGGAGCTAAAGGAAATTAAGCAGGTGGCTACTGAGTCTCTGTGGGAGTTGGATCAATTATTCAAGGTATTAATGGGAAAAGAAGCTTTAAAATACCCCCATAACATCCTAAAGAATGGTTTATATTTGTTTTGTTGCCACATATCAGGTTACCCCTGACGTAACAAAAGATAGTGACTCAAGTTGAGGCATTGGACATTGCAATGAAGCTAGAAGCTTCGTCGATTAGAGATACTCATGTAGGAGTACAACAAATCTAGAGTCAAATAGCAAATTTGACCTTGGAATTACAAGATCTCAAGAAAGTTAAGGAAACCAGACTAGAAGTATGGTGTAAAAAATGCAAAGCAGAGGGCCATTGTAAGGATTAATGCCCTGTGTTCAGAGATTACTTGGCAAGAAGAGCATCTAATCTAATAAACCCAGGATCAAGTTTGTGGTGCAATATTTGTAGAATGAGAGGTCAATATCGCTTTGAATATTTTTATTTATTATAGAAGTGTGTACAGACTAGAAATCAATTGTTTTGCAAATTTTGTAAGTTAGTAGGCCATGATGAGAGAAATTGTCGAAGTTATAAATTGATGATGGAGCACACTATTGATGCTCATAAACTACAAGCTGAAGGACATACATGTGAGGAACCCAGCCAACATGTTGGTCGACGAGGATTCCAGGGACAAGGATGAGGATGATGAGTTGGTTGAGGACGTGACCAAATTATCTGTTATAACTGTGGACAAGAAGGACACTTCGCTAGATACTGCCAGAACCCTAATACAACCTACAACTACTACAAATATTTTGATCACATGATAGAATAATTTTAGGTCCTTATCACAAAGATTCAGAAGAAAAGGAACCATCAGCTAGTAACAAATGTTCAAATGATGACCACTGAGCTAAGGGAATATCGACCATGCATCAACATTGTAACAAGGAATGGAGCTGCGATGGGAGACAATAAAGGTAAGAATAAAGTAGAATATACATAGGTAAGAAAGACCATAGAAAAGATCCTTGGGTTTAGTATCCAAAAGGAAAAACAAATTTTCATGGGAGCAAAGCGAAGCTTCATGGATGTTGGGGCTTCAACATCTAGCGCACAACCAAATTTAATGCCAAAGAAGGATTACGACAAATTGACTACTCCGACACAAGAATTAGATCCAAGTATTTTGAATTCTTTTTTACATACTTGCATGAATCTGTTGAGGAATCAGAAGGCTTTCGAAGGACTCCAGGAGTTGATAGACTCTTTCGTTGATAAAGAGGTATCATGAAGCGATTTGCGTGCAATAAACAATTTGAGGATAGCGATTTGCATGCAATTAACTACGCACATCGAGGAATATTATATGGATTAGGTAATCCTAGATTTAGGATCTGATGCCAATGAGTTACCTAAGAAAACTTGGGATTCAATGGGAGACCGAAGTTGCAATGGTCGCCAATATATCTGAGGATGGCTAACCAATAGAAGATCATCCCTATGGGAAGGTTACCTGACATCATATTAGACATCGAAGGAGTCTAAACCATTGCAGACTTCAAAGAGATCAAAATTATAGATGATAGAAACCCTTATCTAGCACTGCTTGGATTGGATTGGGATTTCTATAATTTAGTGATAATTAATTTGAAGAAGAGAAAAATGGTGTTCAAAAGAGATGATATGAGGGTTGTTGTCCCTCTAGACCCCTCAATAGGAGTGCATTATACATAGCCTTCCTGAGATGAGTATTGTGATGCAAATGTAGACAACATTTATCAGATAACAACTAAGGATGAGGATTGGATTAATCCTGCCACGGATGGAAAATTGGGATGGGATTAGGATAGTTCTTGTACTTCATATTGTGAGGAAGAACTGGAAAATTGGCAGAATAGGTTACATGGATTCTCTCCCACAAAATCACTTCGTTGCTTAAATTTTGAGGCATGTAATTTACTTTATTATGATAGGATCAGAGAAGTAAGCATGTTTTTTGAAGAATATGAAAGAGAAATACCAAAATAATAGAGGTTTCAATCTTTGGATGTAGGTCTACACCTACTATATGGTGGGGTACTCATAAAATAAATATAGCAGATTGGGAGTAGTGTCGAGCATTAATGTGGATCAGGTTTGGTTCAATCAACATAGAAATTGAAGTAAAGTATGATGGTAAGGTTGATCCCTGGGGGCATATTCATCGTTGCACTTAAGTTTGGAAAGAAATTCCAGAACAAGAGTGGGTACGTGGATTTATCCACGCACTAGAAACAATCCCTATGAATTGGTATCTAGAAACAGAACTGTGACATGGAACTGCAAACTGGATAGATTTGGTTGAAGGTTTCATACTAACATTTAGTTTTGACGATGATTTCCCATAAATATACTCGGCTCTTCAGGAAATCAAACTAAATATTTTCCAGAATGAAGCTCCATTAACATGGCATCATGATTAGGCCACACAATTACAAAATGCATTGGAATGTTATAATATCATTGTCAAATAAGATGAAGATCCATGCAATATTGATATACCAGAATCGAAAGAACATCGTGAAGTTGTTGGATCAGAACTAGAAATACCTAACATAACACAGCCAGTAAAAACACAAAAAGTGAATATTGGGATAGAGGAAGACCCAAAGTTCCCAATTATTGTAAACTATTTGGACACAGATACAGTTAGTAAAATCATAGAGCTAATACATGAATACCAAGAGCTATTCTTGATGAAGTTTTCAGAAATGAACGGCATATTAGGGGACCTAGGAGTTCCGAGGGTCCCTCTAAAACCTGACGTGAAGCCTGTGAAGCAAAGACCATATAGGCTGAATCTAAAATACAAGGACAAAGTGAAGGAAGAACTATACAAAATGCTAGCAATAGGGATCATCGAACCTATTGAATAATTTTAATGGGTAAATCCCATGATAGTTCAGGAAAGAAGACTAAAGGAGAGATCATAATCTATGTTGAATTGAGGAAACTAAATGATGTTTTTGTTCCCTACACCATTTACAAATTAAGTATTGGATAATGTGTTGGCATTATGATGCATGTGTTGTACTTGATGGAAACCCACTCTAAGAAGAACATCTCACTTATTTATAACTAGATGAATCTACAGAAGAGATATCAGATGTGACTGAATGCATGGGATGACGGACAACTCAAAGGAATCAGATGATAGTTCTCAGTATGACAAGTTAGCTTTGCCATCAAGTCCAAAGGGGGAGATTGTTGGCATTATGATACATATGTTGTACTTGATGGAAACTCACTCATCTCAGATGACAAATTATAGTGCAGAGAAAATTTCATGCACTTTCATGCACAGAAACGTCCCTTTCATACAGAGAAAAGTTCATGCACTTTCATGAAGAGAAAATTTCCTTTCATGCAAATAAAAGCTCATGCACTTTCATGCAGAGAAAAGTTCTTTTCGTGCAAAGAAAAGTTCACGCACTTTAATGAAGAGAAAAGTTCCTTTCATGCAGAGAAAAGTTCCTTTCATGCAGAAGAAATTTCATGCACTTTCATGCAGAGAAAAGCACGTGCACATAGGAAATCTTATGGTTGGTTCATGGTATTAGTCCGACAGTTTTTGATCCTATGGTTTTGGTCCGTGGTATTGCATCCAAAAGAGTTGAATCCAAGTATTGGGTCTGTGGTATTGTATTGTTATGGTTTTGGACCATGGTATTGAGTAAGGCCTAAGACTATAAAAGGAGAAGAAGATCATTAGGCAAAGGTATGGAAAAAGACTTGAATATATTATGTAGTATGAGATCCAGTATGCAGGATATGGGTTATGATGCATTGCTTGATCTGAGCTAAGGAGGGATCTCACCGGTTGATGGAGAACAAGATCTAAGGATAGATCGGGATCAAATGGTTTGAAATGAATCATATTTATATGGTTTGATATTGGATAGACTAGATCTGAATTATTGATGCATGTTTTATTGTACACATGTTATGATCTGGGTATGGCTGATGTCTGAAACAGCCACAAAGTCATGATTGAATATGTATAGATCTGTACGCGGGTTGGCTTTGGCGAAAGCGCGTATATACACAGGTTTGAATCATTGTAGTAGTGTATACATAATGAAGTATGATGTTTGAAGTTGCAATTGGGTTTGATTGTTATTGCAGAGTTCTATAGTCTGCTTTATGTTCTGGTGACTGTGTTGTTGACAAGGTTTCAGTGTTTTAGTGATTCAAAAATTGATAATGCTAGTATTGATTGTTTTGTGCTTCAATGATATTGATGGGTCTAGTATGAAAATTGGATGAAACGTGGCCTTCAGATTATAGTGTTGGGCTTCAGGAGTATCCAGTCTAAAAATGTATGAAACGTGGTACTTGGAGGAAGAAAGAGAAGGTTGTTGCCTTCTGTAGGTCAACACCTACGTACTAGTACATAAGCTAGTACAAGAGATAAGGAGGTGGTAACTCCGTTCCAGTATCAGCTAGAGAACGAGTAAAGGTTGGAGCATTTCAATAGGCCAGTACCTACATACTAGTAAGTGGATCGGCTAGTACAAGAGCTAAAGGGGTTGTAGCTCCCTTCCAGGAGAGTCTGGAGAATGAGAGAAGGTTGTAGCCTTCTGCAAGTAGAAGCCTGCATACTGGTATAAGACTGCACCAGTACAGAACTATTGTAAAAAGAGTTTCTTATTAAAAGAAGATAAAGACGACTTGCAGTAGGTGGTTTTCACCCACATTGGGTTTCAACCTTATATCATGGTGTTCATGTGTGCTTCTTGTGTGTGATGATCTGTTCTGTTTTACTGCACCTACTTACGATACATATGGTTAAAGAAGTTTTGATGCACTAACTAAAGATCAACATTTAATGGATTAATTGAATCATAAGTATTCTGGATATACACTGGTTGCATTAGACACAGTTGTGTATATACACTAGTTCCCTTAATTGAAGTAGTGTATATGTATCTAAGTATGGAAATGAAAAAGTTTTATTGATTTGATAATACTGATTCACCCCCCCCCCCCCCCCTCTCATTATTATTTCAACAATTGTATCAGAGAGTCCTTTGGTAGAAGCTTGATCGCTTGAAGGAGATCTGTGGAACAATGGGAAAGAAGCTTAAGAAGAAAGCGCCTAAGAAGAAGAAGACATCTCAGAAGAACTATGACAGTGGGAGAATTGATTGGGGATTATGTGGAAGAAGCACTTCAGATTCAGAATCACTTCAGAATGAAGATGAACTATCAGGTATGAATTTGTTATCCTCCGGAGATGCTTTTAAAGATGCATTTTTGGCATTATGGTTAGTAGTCCTTGGTGATGATGCTTATATGGCTAAGTGATATATCTTGTTATGGTTATGAGTTGTCCATGAAAAAATCTCATATGTTTCTTGGGGTTACATAGTTGATGTTCAGATCAGATTTGTGATTGATTCTTTGATAATGCATATATGGTGCTTACATGGTGATCTTCATAAGGATAAGGAGAAGCACAAAGCTTGTATACACATCTTCATTACTTGATGATGAGTCTATAAAGATCATATAATGAGTATACACATCTTCATATGATGCTGTCGTCATATGCATAAAGATCATATAATATAGTTGATGCAAGTCTCCTATAGTTCTTGGCTCTCATGTGGATGATGATTGTTGCGGTTGATGACCTTGATCTAAAGATACATAGTACTATATACAGTATGCAGGATACATGAATGATTAGTCAAAATTGCATTGTTGGAGACATGATGATGATAAAGTGACAGATTGATACTTACATATGTTGATTGATACAGATGTCCCCAAATGATGATACATGGATGATATGTAAGATCATGCATATCTTGATGTTGATGAGATGGCTATGATGTCTTTCAAGAGGATGAGTTGATATCTATATGCAGACATACCTTGCTACAAGACATTTACAGGATGCTGATCTGGAAATGGTTGTACACGAGTTTTATGAAGAACATCCGCGTATATACGCAGGTTTATGTGGATGTAGTCGCATATATGGTGTTTTTGAAGGAAATCAGTGGGGACAGACTCTAGTTGAAGGAAGTCTGATATGGGTCTGACAGAGACCATCTGGAACAGGTTCAGGGGGAGCATATAAACTTCTGATAATGCATTGTTAGCATTACCTTAGAAGCTTTTGGTTCAAGTACTCAGCTATTGTTGATTTGAAGTGGAACAAATGGAGAGGGAGAACAAAGGGAGAACATGGTTGCTGATCTGAATAGTGATTGACAAATGCTGTTGATATTAGTTATTGATGACTTTAATAGTCTTGCTCTAGATATTTCGTCTCTATGTCATATATGTCTTTTGTTATCAAGGTCATGTAACGACCTATTTTGGTTTCCCCACTATGCCTGGGATGAATGATGTAATGTACTTATTTATCATGAGTAAACTTCTGGTGTAAGCCCACTTGGTTGGGTGGATGAGTCAATATTTGTATATCCTCACTTGGTTGAGAGATGGATGTATGTATGAGTCTTTGCTGATAGGAAGGTCATTTATGATAGAGTCATGTTCTTCTTGTAGAACATCTTCTTGTAGATCTTTCCTACAATCAGGGGGAGCATGAACAGCACACTTCAGCAGTGCAGAGACTCAGCATGTACTCAGGGGGAGCATGGACAGATTGGTACACCTTGGCATATACAAAGGGAGAGCTCATTCAGAAATTTCAACAGGCACTCAGGGGGAGTATGGACAGTAGAACGTTTATCAAAGGAAGAGAATATCTTGGTCTGCCTTTTTCCCTTGATGTCAAAGGGGGAGAGTGATTTGGTATTGTTGCCATCAAGTCCAAAGGGGGAGATTGTTGGCATTATGATGCATGTGTTTTACTTGATCCCAGCCCACTCATAGAAGAACATCTCACTTATTTATAACTAGATGAATCTACAGAAGAGATATCAGATATCACTGAATGCATGGGATGCCAAACAACTCAAAGGAATCAGATGACAGTTCTCAGTATGACAAGTTAGCTTTGCCATCAAGTCCAAAGGGGGAGATTGTTGGCATTATGATACATATGTTGTACTTGATGGCAACTCACTCATCTCAGATGATAAATTATAGTGCAGAGAAAAGTTCATGCACTTTCATGCAAAAAAAAGTCCCTTTCATACAGAGAAAAGTTCCTTTCATGCAGAGAAAAGTTCACGCACTTTCATGAAGAGAAAAATTCCTTTCATGCAGAGAAAAGTTCACGCACTTTCATGTAGAGAAAAGTTCCTTTCATGCACTTTCATGCAGAGAAAAGTTCACGCACTTTCATGCAGAGAAAAGCACACACACATGGGAAATCTTATGGTTGGTTCATGGTATTAGTCTGACAGTTTTTGATCCTATGGTTTTGGTCTGTGGTATTGCATCCAAAAGAGTTGAATCCAAGTATTGGGTCTGTGGTATTGTTTTTTTATGGTTTTCGACCATGGTATTGAGTAAGGCCTAAGACTATAAAAGGAGAAGAAGATCATTAGGAAAAGGTATGGAAAAAGACTTGAATATCTTATGTAGTATGAGATCCAGTATGCAGGATATGGGTTATGATGCATTGCTTGATCTGAGATAAGGAGGGATCCCACCGGTTGATGGAGAACAAGATCTAAGGATAGATCAGGATTAAATGGTTAGAAATGAATCATCTTTATATGGTTTGATCTTGGATAGACTAGATCTGAATTATTGATGCATGTTTTATTGTACACATGTTATGACCTAGGTATGACTGATGTCTAAAACAACCGCAAAGTCATGATTGAATATGTATAGATCTGTATGCGGGTTGGATTTGGTGAAAGCATGTATATACGCAGGTTTGATTCATTGTAGTAGCGTATACATAATGAAGTATCATGTTTGAAGTTGCAGTTGGGTTTGATTGTTATTGCAGAGTTTTGTAGTCTGCTCTATGTTCTGGTGACTGTGTTGTTGAAAGGGTTTCATTGTTTCAGTGATTCAAAAATTGATAATGCTAGTATTGATTGTTTTGTGCTTCAATGATATCGATGGGTCTAGTATGAAAATTGGATGAAACACGGCCTTCAAATTATAGTGTTGTGCTTCAGGAGTATCCAGTCTGAAAATGTATGAACTGTGGTACCTGGAGGAAGAAAGAGAAGGTTGTTGCCTTCTGTAGGTCGGCACCTACGTACTAGTACATCAGCTAGTACAAGAGCTAAGGGGGTGGTAGATCCCTTCCAATAGCAACTGGATAAAGAGTAAAGGTTGGAGCATTTCAGTAGGCCAGCACCTACCTACTAGTAAGTGGATCATCTAGTACAAGAGTGAAGGGTGTTGTAGCTCCCTTCCAGGAGAGTCTGGAGAATGAGAGAAGGTTGTAGCCTTCTGTAGGTAGAAGCCTACGTACTGGTATAAGACGGCACTAGTACAGAACTATTGTAAAAGAATTTTCTTATTAAAATAAGATAGAGATGACTTGCAGCAGGTGGTTTTCACCCACATTGGGTTTCCACCTTATGTCATGGTGTTCATGTGTGCTTCTCGTGTGTGATGATTTTTTCTATTTTAATGCACCTACTTACTATACATATGGTTAAAGAAGTTCTGATGCACTAACTAAAGATCAACATTTAATGGATTAATTGAATCATAAGTATTCTAGATATACGCTAGTTGCATTAGACACAGTTTTGCGTATTATGCGGTTCCCTTAATTGAAGTAGCGTATATGTACATTAAGTATGGAAATGAAAACGTTTTATGATGATAATACTGACTTCAACCACCCCCCACCCCCCCCCCCCCCAGTATTATTTCCAACACAATGTAGGAGGTCATGAGGCCTATTCTCTCACAGATGGTTTTTCGGGTTACCACCAGATCAGGATTGTGCGAGAAGATAGACATAAGAAAACTTTTGCAATAGAATGAGGCTCATTTTGGTACACTATGATACCTTTTAGCTTAAAGAATGTGCCTTCCATCTTTCTAAATTCATAGTCACAGTGTTTAAGGAGTACATACATAAATTCTTGTAAGTTTACTTTGACAATTGGACAATCTTAGGGCTATTAAAAAACCATATTGCGAGCTTAAGGCTTATGTTGGATACATATAGGCAACATCAGATTTCACTTAGCTTGAAGAGGTATATATTTTGTGTGCCTTGTGGCATACTCTTGGGGCATATTGTGTGCAAATAGGGTTTGTTGGTTGATCTTGCGAAGATAGCAGTCATTATGAACTTGTCAGCGCTGAAAATAGTGAGACAATTGTGCATGACACTTGGACACTCTGGCTATTACAGAAAGTTTATAAAGGGGTATGTGTAGATAACTGTGCCAATGGAGAAATTATTGAAGACGGATGTCACTTTTAAATGGGACAAAGAATGTTAGAAGAGTTTGGATATACTGAAGGAGAATATGGTAATTGCACCAATCTTAGTTTTTCTGGATTGGAATAAGGAATTTCATGTAAATGTCGATGCATCTTGCATAGCATTGAGTATAGTACTAGCACAACTAGGCATAGACAAAGTTGATCACCCCATAGCTTTTGCAAGAAGAAAATTTTTGAAGGCATAAAATAACTACACTACAACAGAAAGAGAAGGGTTAGCTATGGTTTATGCGTTACAGAAGTTCAGGCACTACTTATTTGGAGCACATTTTAAGATGTTCACTCATCACTTTGAGCTGAAATATTTGGTGAATAAGCTTGTCTTAGGAGGAAAAATATGTCGATAGTTGTTGCTGTTCTAGGAGTATGATTTCGAAGTTGTAGTCAAGCCGAGAAGATTGAATGTCGAGCCTAATCTTCTATCGAGGTTGGGGACATGAGAAGAACCCACCAGTATTGAAGATAACCTACCTGATGTGCATTTGTTTGCAATCAAGGACACGAATGATCACTTCGTGGATATTATTTAGTTTTTGGCCACAGGAATGGCGCTCGTAGAGTACATTACACAACAGAGGAAGGAATTGGTGATAAAAGCAGTTGATTTCATGGTAATTGCAAGCAGGGAAAATTTTAAGAACACCCCCTAAATTTATAAGTATAATAAATGGGCGAATCTTCATGGTATATAGGAAAAATGGAAGGCGATTTTATCAATAATATAATATGCATATATAATTTGTTGGCGAATCTCTCACCAATCATGGCGAATATTTTACTCAATTATGAAATCTTGTAAGATCTTGGTATTACCATGGGTTATCATAAACTTGGAGCTTAAAAATTACTATTAGTAATTTATAAAAATATCTATGCTAGTTTAAATCCCCCATTTAAATAGGCTACATTCTAGGTGAATACCATGGGTCAATACCATGTGCCATTT